>PVLD010004918.1:0-118958 GCA_004027595.1 Dinomys branickii
ATCCCCGCTTCTTCCCCGCGGGGATCGTCCCCGGCTCCCAGCGTCTGGGACTTTCCCACGTCTCGCCCCGGCAGCCTGGTCCGCCCTACCACATCTCCCCCGGCATCTCAGAGAAATACGCCCAGTTTAAACTTCCCAGCCGAGGTCCCGGCATTCACGCTCACCAAGTCTGTCTCGAGCTGGTGGTGTTTATTAAGGAAGTTCGCTCCCTTGCTGCTCACCCGGTCGCCATCTTCCCCGGATCAGGAAGAAACTTTTAATCCTAATTTCTTCTAACTAAAAAAAGATATCAACAGTTTGTGGAGGTTTCATTCCATACTTGGCTGGTTCAGAGGCAGAGTGGCGCAATGCAGAGGGCAAACTGTTCAGGGCAGCAGAGCACAGCAAAAACCACCAGAGCAAAAGGCTAGACTTGTTAATAAGATTTTAAAAGAAATGTTTTGGGATTCATCTACTTACTAGTTAAATTATTTATGAGAAATATTTCACTAATCAAAATCAAATTTAAGTGTGTTTTTAAGATCCAGATATGTTAAACCAATGTGTGTTTTAATCAACAATACACAGACACTGTTATGCATCCTCGGTTATATGGAAACTAATTATTAATAAAATATTGTTCTCTATTTCTTTCCAAAGATGGAAATCTTTTGTGTCATTCTTCATATTAAAACAAAGTGAATAAGCGTGGCTTTGAATGAAGTTGTTTCTTTTACTCTGAAGTGATTTTTTAGAATTTTCTGTATACAGAATAGATATGTATATACATTTCATAAGTATGTTTTAAAAAACCTTTATTCATACCACTAAAAGGATTACAATATATGTTTAATATTTAGATGTATTCATAAATATATTGATCTACATTATAGTTTGCTCCTATTAATAAACATTATAATTCTTATTACACTTAAGATAATTAATTTAATTGTGGACAATTTCTGGTGATGCATTTTATGTATATTTAGAATGAAGAATAGCTAAAATATTTGCTCATATAGGCCTTCAATTTTTAATAAAAATATTTTTCTAGTGACCTTGTGTAGCTTATTGATGTTCCCTAAACCTCTCTTTTCTTGTGTGTAAAATAAAAATGGTATTATCTAGACAATATCACTACTGAGTCATTAGAATGACATGAAACAATGTTTCTGTTAGTATTGTACTTTTTACGAGAGTTTTTCTCTTCTTTTTTGTTAGAAATGATCACAAATAACAGCTTCCCATCGGTCCCTTCCTGTTAGATTCTATAAAACAAATCTCTCACTCTGACTCTTTGACTTCTCTTTGGAAGTCTCAAATTTAGAAGAATATTTGAGTGAATTTTGAGATTAAAGGTTATTTACCAAATATAAGAGCTTTTGCTAGGTAGCATTCAAGAATCATTTCTATTTTTCTTTTTTGTGCTGTTTTAAAAGTATTATTGATTGCCTCTTTAAAAAAAATTACTCTAGAAACTTGTATATAGAGAACTCTTGACATTATGCCCCAAACGCAGCATAGGTGGGACCTAGTGTATATTTATGCAGCACAGAACATAGTTGATGTAAATTACCTGTAAATGGCGGTGGTGGTTGTTATAATAATTGCAAACTTAACTGCATATTGGTTGAAATAATATCATCTTCACATATTTTTTCACATACTTTTTGGGAAGAAAAAATGTGGAAGTTTACTTTTATTTCAGCATGAAGTGAAAGTTCAATGAAATGATCAAAGATTTTTTATTATCTGTCATACTGTGCATTGTTTTAACAACGTTGATGGAACAGAACCTTCCAGATGGTCCTTTGAACAAGGGAAGAACTTTGGGAACCTTTGAAAATCTACAATTTTGTATTATGAGAAAAGAGAGTAAAATTTTCGTAGGGAATACGTTACTAGAAATAAAACTAATTGTAGTTTGGGTTTATGGCATTTTCTATGGCATTTAGCTCTTGATGCACTGTCATCTTTTGATTTCACCTCTTCTTTGGAACTCATGGCATTAGCGAGCCCATAAGCAATAACCCACATTAGGAATTTAACTTAGTCTTGCAGATTTGTGATTTCCTATAGAAAAGATATTGCTTTAATTTGACATTATTGTGTGTATTATACCAGGTTTGATTCTCCTAGGAAGGAACTGATAAGAGGAGTGCATATTCTGTATGGTCAGTATTGTGTTGGATTTTGTTCTCATTACCATGTTTGCTAGATTAGCTGCTTTCACGTTATGTACAGCTTTGTGGTAATGCTGGTTTTCCTTTTCAGTCTCTCCTTCCTGCCTGATGGGAGTTGATCTTTTTACCTTCACCGCGCCCTCTCTTATATGCTGACCTGCCCAGCCAAAGAATGGTGCCCTGGAGGACAGGACAGTCAAGGGACCCTGAACGCAAGCCTCTAAAATTCTGAGCCAAAGTAAATTCTTCATCCTTTTGGTTGTTTTCCACAGGTATTTGGTCACAGTGACAAAATGTTGACAAACGAACAGATGAAAAAGCAAAGGCGGGGCTGGGGATATAGCTCAGTGGAATAAGTGCCTGCCTAGCAAGCACAGGATCCTGAGTTCGATCCCCAGTACCGCAAAAAAGAAAAAAGAAAAAAGAAAAAGCAAAGGCACCTTGGAAATTTTCTGGACAATGAGAAAAATTTCCACACAATTGAGTAACGGCAAAGATTTGGTTCTAATAAAATCCTTAAGGAGTAATAGGCATATATTCATTGTAATTCTCCCTCTCTATAAACTTGCGCACACACACACACACACACACACACACACACACACACACACGTATTTCTTGGATGGATGGATTGATCCAATAATAATAAAAATAGCAAACTTTATAAATCTTAAATAATAATAAGGTAGGATAATTAATGGAACATGGCAACATATAATAATCATTAGCTGTAATTATTTTAGTGGATTCTATATTCAGCAACTTTTTTTGAGCCAAGCTACAACTGTTCAGAAAGATAATGTAAAAATCACATTTTAGATAATAAAACAGATTTAAGAAGAAAATTCCCTAACTTGGTTCTACATTGCCTTATGCATGAACACTGAAGATTGTTTTCATATTCCAGTCAACATTCTAAATTATACCCATCTTCATTTCCTTCACATTAAGCACAATTTCTTTGTAAACCTCAGAAGAAATAACTGTAAGACGGGAATGGTATGGCCACAACGTAAGTTAATGAATGGGTAGCAACAAGCAACATTTTCAGTTTTGAAGTAATTGCGCTGTTCTTATGTTATTTCCACTGAGTGTAAATTCTATTTGAATTCTAACATAAACTTCATGATTATACTTTATAAAACTTATTATTTTATAACATAATTGATAGTGTATTTGTATATGTAAAGCATTTTAGTTTGTCTTTGTATTCATTCCTTTGTGTTGTTTTGACAATGGGAAACATAGGTACAAATGTGTAAATAAAAGAAAGAATAAATTTAATACTACTTTGAGGAATTTCATGTGTGGCATAAAATGCTATTTCTTACTTACAAAGAAGATGCAACATTTTGGCCAATTGAACCAAAATAAATAATGATAAGGCAGTTTCAGGTACGATAACATAGAGCAGCCAGTTGCCCTGAGTCTTGCTATAAAGTGGGCAGAAGAGTGAGGTTCACATAACGGTAGACAAGAAAGTGGCCCTGAAGCGACCTGCTAAGGTCAGCTGCAGGAAGTTTCACTACTTGACAGACAGGAAGGAGCCAATAAAATTTTCATGCTTTACTTTTAAAAATAGTAATGTACTATAATTTTATAGTTCTCTACACTTCCATTCAAATTTTTATGAGACACTTTGAGTTAGGGAATTCAGGGATTATTCTCCCAGTTTTATTATAGTGTAAAGTGAGGTTCAGAAAATATGAGCTTGTTGAAGATCATAGTGAATGAAATGTCAGAATTGAAATTAAAGCTCTTACGTGTAATTCACTTTTTTTCTCTCATATCCCATTTCTCCCTGAAAAGCTAACCCGCCTTGTGTACAATTTGCAGGATTAGTAGTGGACGAGGACCGCTAGACATATTATAATCTCTGGTGTGCGGAATAACTCAGAAGCTGACATGAAGATAATCAATGAAATAAATGGCCAGTTTTCCCAGTTTGGCATACTGTAAACAATTGCTAAAGTAGATTAATGTATATAATTTATTCTCACAGTGAAAACTTTAAGAAAGAAAATAACAAGCTTTTTCGGCCTTAGCAATTTTTATCCCTTTCTACTTCTCTTCTTCATATCTCATCTTACCTTGAAAATCAATAAAAAGGATTCTCTTTTAAATCCATTTATGTTCAGATTCAACTCTGAATTCAACAAGTGCTTCAAAAAGACAAACTAACCTAGTTTTCCAGACCCCATGAATTTGCTCTGTGGGATATAGATGGCCATTTTAGATTCCTGTATGTCCCAAAGCTTATTTCTGAACATAGTTTCTCTTTTTAATACAATCTCCATCTTTCTTCTCTTATCCTTGCTGACATTTCATTTCAATCAGGGTTGAGACCTTGCCTTCAATCTTTTCGAATCAACTTTTGATGGATATAGGTGGTTTGTTAGCAGCGGTGGCACCGATTAGAGCAGCCGTGGCTGTCAGTCTTTGATTTTCCCCTTACAGGTCATTGTTTATCTTATTCTTTTCTATTTTAGAAACTTCAGTGAATTTAAGAAATATATTAAAAAGCCAATTTACCATTTTGAAAAGTGATCGCTTCCTCTTGTTGTTGTTGTTTTTGTTATATCCAAGCACACAGTGTTACATTTTGATGGAAGTTTTCCTGCTTTGTTATCTACTAACATCATCAGAGAAATGAAGAAGAATGTTCCCAGCATGTAAGTCAGACTCTGGAAGAATGTTTTTACCTTTGGAAGTTGCACTATTCTTTAAGTTGAACGATGAAACTTCTGGTAAATAACTGCTTCTTCACTCTTTTCAGATAGAATTATTTTTTAAAACGATTACAATACAGCCTTTTCTCAAATAGAAAACAGTAACTTAGGCCATCATCTAAAAATCATGATAATTTTTGAATTTAGAGGAAAAAAGGAAATGATCATTTTCAGGAATTCAAGATCAAATTTCCAGGCCCCTTTATTGTGGGAAATTAATGCCATAAGAACTAGATATAATACTGTGATAAAAGTTGAGCAAGTTAAATAAATGAAGAAATTCTAGATTAAAAGGTTTTATGCTGTGCACAAATCTTTGGGCTCACAATTATTTGCTTGTAAATTATAATTCAAAAGAGGGAGAAAGTCTAACATGGCAGAAGCATAGAGGGTTTTGGTGATTTCAGTGGAAGTTTACATTTCTTTTGCTGATAAAATGACCAGATTGACGGTATTAAAGCAGAAACCATGGTGCATAATTTGAAAGAATACTGAATTTCAATGGAATCTCATTACTGTGAGTGAAAAGCAACTCCAGCTAGCTCATTAGCCAACACAGAAACTGAGTTATATTATTTTAATGCAACTACTTAGCAGTGAAATCCAGAGGAAAATATCTTAGAATCCAAAATGGACCAAAAGTATAGGAGGTAGAAGAAACACAGCAGGCCAAGTGGTACATATTAAAGCAAATAGTAGATATGAAAAATGTGCTATATTAGTGTTGAATTACTATTAGCCAAAGAAATTAAATAATAACTATGTCAGAAAATAAATAATAACTATGTAAGAAATACTATTTAAATGATAGGAATTTAAAATACATATAGGGGCTGGGGATATAGCTCAGTGGAATAAGCGCTTGCCTAGCAAGCGCAGGGTCCTGAGTTCGATCCCCAGTACCGGGAAAAAAATAAAATAAAATAAATAAAATAAAAAATAAATAAAATACATATAGGTACATACAGATAAGGTTATTGCAAAATAGTGTTGTGCATATATTCCAACAGATCAATAGAATGGAACAACTCCAAGCAAACCCTGGATGTATTTACTTCCATATCTGTACATAAATAATTTTAAAAATACCTGCTAAAATTACATTATACATGGGATATATTTTTATCTTGCAGAATCCTATGATCATAGAGAGACATTTTGATAAAATTTTCTGTACTTAGTATTCTATATGATACCCTATGGGAGGCACTTACTCAGGAATTGTTTGTATGAAAACTCTGACATTTATTATGAAATAACCTTATTTATTACCTGGAAATTGAGCAAATATGGAAAGGTCATTCAAAAATGTCTTAAAATTCTATGCTAATATAGTATATCAGTTGAGAGGGAAACAATCATTTGATAAAGCAGAAAAGAAGCACATAACGTATTTCTCCTGTGTAGTTTAAAATAAGAGATTATGCTTACTTTATGATTTTAAATCTAAAGCCAAAATAATAAACATTTTAATAAGGTTCAAATAATAACAGAAATATTATCTATCTTCTATATTTCTGAAGTAAACTAAACTAAATTGAAATTACAATATAGTTAAGAATAAACAAGTCATAATAGGAAACTGCAGAAAGAACAATGAGAAGAAAATTGACATATGCTTATCAAAATGCATTTAAATTTAGTGGTATTGAAAGTGAAAACATCAAATTAATGCGTAAAAGGACGGTAGATACTATTTGGTATATTAATGGAAAATTTTATATATTGATACTATAATATCTCAAATCAGAAGGAACAGAACTATCTCCAGTGCTGACAGAAGCAGCTAGGCTTTTAATTTTTTTTAATTATTAACCCCTCTAATGACATAAGAATAAAAATTCCATACAATAAAAATTTTAAATTTGAAATATGAGACAACTAAAAACAAAATGAAACAGAAATATTTGTGTATTTTGAGTGGAAAAGGTATTCCTATGAAAACTAACTCTAAAAAGAAATGCACTAATATTATTTTGTTCTTTTATTTCATTTTATGTCTTTAGACTTTAATATAAACAATATTTCAGTGTAATAGGCAGTAGGTTTACAATAAATATCACTATACAGAATTTTTAGGTTAGTTCTGTAAACAAACATAATAATAATAATAGAAAATGGCTAAGTATCTGAAACATCAATTCACAGAAGAAACAAAAAACAGACTAGAGAAATGTGATGATAATTTAATAGAGTCAATAAATAGGAAATTTGTCATAATATGAAAATATTATATAAGTACACTATATAAGAAAATGGACAAGAAAAATCTCAAGTGGTGATAGTAAATTTGTAAATTATTACTAATCTTGGAAGAATAATTTAACATTATCTCATTATATAAAATGGCAAACTGCTACTTTTATTTCTAATATTCTGTTATACAAAATAGAACACAATCAAAATTTTATGTACAAAGGAGTCATGATTCTGTATCCAGCTATAAAATTTATTTATCTCATTTAATATTTGAAAGGAGATAAGTGTGCATTAAAATGGAAAGAATTAAACTAATGGAGCATTACAGTGTTTAAGAAGAATTAGGTATGTTCATTTATTTAGTTTTAAAAGTCCCAGACATTCTGTTAAACGTAAACACGAATCACGAACAAGCTCACAATGTGATTATTTATTTGCACGTGGATTAACTAATAATTCAAGTAATATATATATAATAGAATACACACTATTTAATATCTCATATGTTTTTATTTAATCTATCATGATATATGAGGGGTATAGAAGTGAGGAAGAACATTCAATTATTTCTAATGCTTAGGTATTAAAGTTCAAGAGTGAATTTTTTTTATTCTGCTCCTTTTTCATTTAAACAAATATAAAATTTGTATAAATTGAGGAAACATGAGTTTTAGAATCTCTATGTTGTTACATTTGCACGTCTTAGATATCTCCCTTCATAGAAGAAACTACGGAGGCTTTTTGGATCAGTTCTCCACTGCAGGATACCTTCGGTTCGTGTGTAATTTGCTTTAGTTTTTACTTACTACATTTCTAAGTCTAATTTTAGACAATTAGTAAATATTTCCAGCAAGAACTATAAAATGAGATGAAATAAAGTTTCTAAACATTTCAAAAGGAACTAAAACATATATATTTTTTGCTATATTACTCAGAGTTGTCAAGTATTTTTACTAAGTGGGTACATGTTAATGAAATTGAACTCCCTTGACCTGTCACACTCTATACCAGTAACTCCATCATATTTCTTATTAGGGCTGTGGCAAAAAAAAAAAAAAAAAAAAAAGCAGAGTGCCTTTCTAGTAAAGGATGTTATGTTCTTTCTCCTGCACTAAACAACAGCATGGCGGTATAATTAAGAGGCAGGCCAGCAGTATTGCCGAGAAGAGAGGAACAGCAGAGAGCTTCGAGTGAGTAAAAATAATTTCTATCCTATCACATTTTATCCTGGAGCAAAATTATGTCTGTACTTGTTTTTGGCAGATGATCAATAGTATCCATGAACTTTTGTTGCTGTAAATGCAGCACATGTGCGCATGGATTCCAGGGATGATTTGATAGATACAGAGTTTGGGAAACGGAGGCAGCTGCTCTGCGCCACACTCACGCTGGTTGAGGATTTAGGGGACAGAACAGTGACTCCATGGAGTCTACTGTCCTTGGAAAAAGAAAAAAACCTGTTATCTGGCACGGGAAAAGCAATTTCAACACGCTGAACAATGACTTTATAAAGTGGGCATACCATTAATTACAGAAGCGGGCTTTATTTGGCAGAGCCTTGCAAACCTAATATAACTATTTCAGGGGACAATTGTTTTGTTTTAAATTTATAATTTCACTAGAAACCCTCAGTTATCTTTCCTTGAATCAGATGAATAAGAAGACGATACCTAAGTGTGATCAAAATGGGGTAAAATAGATCAAATTGGGGTAGAATATGCTGTATAAAAATGTATTTACCTCTATCTTTCCGGTTATAGTACCGACTTTGGAAAATCAAGATAAGCTTGATCATTGTTCGTACTTTTAATCTTAACTGTTCTTTTGCATCATTTCTGTTATATGCTATAGACAACTTTAGGATAGGCATACTTTAAAACCAAATAAAAATGTGTTATTTAATAAAAGATACAGAAAGAAAGAGAAATCAATGCCTCAGGCCATTGGCTTAAAATCTCAAAGAGCTACAGGAGAGGAAACGTACAGAGTTTGTAGATAGAAGTTTTTAGAATTTACCATTTTTAAGGAAAATGAGGTTAAGAAAATCCATCCTATATAGAAATAATCTAAAAAACTAAAATTACAGTTTTTCCCTGATATGTGCTGGGGATTTGGTCTAGGACCATCCAAATGTAAAATTTCTATACTCAGATGTGGAGAAAGATACCAACTTGCAGACTCAAGAAGTTGAAATTGAGAAGCAAACTTCAAACAAGGTAATACAAAAAAAAAAAAATCATGACTAGACTCATAATAGTCAATACTCAAAAACCTAAAAGTTGAAAAATTGAAACAAATAGGGAAATAGTAACAGACTATACATGAGAATACAGTTTCATGTAATGTGGGTTTCTCATCAGAATCCTGGAACCAAAAGACATTCGATAGACATTTAAGCAGCTGAAAATAAGAGCTAGGATTTCACATCACTTACTTCCACATCTAAGCCTCTTTCTATAACAGTGCATTAAAATTAAAGTGAAATAAATTCATTAGTATAAGAAAGAAAATGAAGATTTCTTCTATGAAGACCTGCTTTAAAAGCAATACTAAAGGAAGCTTTTTAAATGCAGAGGAAATGATACCAGAGAGAAACTGTTCTTTAAGATCAAAAGAAATAAAACAAACTTGTTAAATAATTGGCTAGTGTACATAAAAGAGCAGCCCTCTACTATATTCTTCAATATAAATGAAGCCGTATTTATTTCCAAGGAAACATGAGTACTCTCATGGAAAATTTCATGAACTCTCCAAAAAGTCTATTAAAACTATGAAATGAGTCTGTTGTAAGTATATTTTTGAGTTTTGGGGCATGTAGATGCTATGTGTTTGGACTTTATCATGTGATATTAATAATAAAAATACATTAAATATTTAGGCATATACCTAAAATGTATAACAAATACACATTACAAACTACGTTATTGATGTAAGAATTAAAACAGAGAAGTAATTCAAAATATATGCCATATTTATACACTAAAAGATGACATAGTTTTAGTATATCTCTTTTTTCACATGAAACTTTGGATTCAATTTGATACCAGTCAATTTTTTACTACAACTTCATATCAAATTTGACAAACTTTTTCCAAAATTTATACAGGTGCTCATTGGAATGAGAATAACAGAGAATTTTTTTAAAAAGCTGGAGTGCTTTCTAATTTCAAAACTTAGGAAAATCAGATAGTATAAAAATTAGTCCAGAGATAGACCAAAAGAGATGTGGTAAATTGATTATCAACAAACGTACAAATTCAACTCAGTGCTGTAAAGAAAGTATCAGCTTTCATGGAAAGAAGAGTAATTTCTACCTCCCAGTCAAGAAGATGAGGCTGCATGTGGATTACTTTTCACCATCCGCAACGGTTTTCCCACTGCTGCGTTAGTGTGCTGGTAGGGCGGTATCTTTAGCATCACAGAGTAAACATAACGTATCTTACCAGGAATTCACTTAGTGTACTAAGTACAGCAGTATATTTATGCCAACAAATTTATTGGTGGTTTTATAACATCCATTAGCCCACCATAAACCTAATGAACAATGTAATGACTATTAGAAAACCCATTATTATTCAGGCTAGGTGACAACATATGTCAAGCCACTGGTTTCTTCTAAACTGTAACATGCTCTAAATCAATGATCAGCATGTAATGTTATTTTTCCAATAGTCAGAATATATATATTAGGGCATCCATGTGGCAATAGGAGTAATTTTGGTTACTATTATCTATAATAATTCAATTCAAAATGTTTGCTTCTCATCTCTGCATCTCTGACCTTTCCTGCTGCCCAAGGATTGTGTTCATCAGGAGAGTCAGCACAAATGATATGCAATTGGGAAAGAGATCTCAGCTTAGCCACTTTTGAACTGACAGGCACAGAAAAGTATTAATATACAGTTTGGTATGATATATCTGATGATCTGGAGGGTATAATATTACTAATACAAAATAAGGTAGATGCTAACTATGTGTGAACAGAGTGGATTCTTTATATTACTCCTCAATTAACAAATATAAGCAAGAATATAGGAATTGTCTCAAGGTCAGATGGCTAATGGCACAGATCCTTGTAAAATGATAATTTGAGTCACTCCCAACTGACAAAATGACTGATCAGATTGGGGATGGCTGAGCAAAAATGGTCTGTGGAAATACACAGGAAAATAATTTGTAAATGGCAATTCTGGCACGTGACAAGCCGATGAATTGAGACCCATAATACCTATGTGCGTTTGTTTTCATTTTCATCTTCACATATTTTAATTAATTATTTGCCTTGCATTGTTATCCAGTTTAACATAACAGAGTTAATAATGAGTAAACTTACCTGTCAATATTTCAATTGGGAGACATGTAAGGGGAGACTGCGATTGAGCTACAAAGAGTTGAGCATTGCGAGTGGCCTGGTGCAGCGGCCTAAGAGCTTTTGTATCTGCCCACTGGAGAGAGGATGTGAGCACCTGGTGCTTACAGTTTCATTAAGTTAGGTAGAAAAACAGCAGGGCCACGGTCTCCGTTGTGAAGTTTAGTTAAGGCAAAATGCATATACTGATCCTTGGCTGGCAAGAGAACAGGCTGAGGCGGGTTATCTGCTGGGGTTTTCGACCAGCTTTATGTCTGTCTAGTCAGAGCTGTGTATCGCAGAGGACAGACTCAGAACTATACTCACCACAATCCACTGTCTGGTACTGCTTCAGGATATGGACTGACAGAAAGAACTGCATGACTGAAATAGTGAAGATGAAAGGGAAGTGACTTCTGCAATCATTTGCCGACAGATGCCTGGGCAGCGAGAGAAAGCAGTGATGAAAAATTCTAAGTTTCCTTCTCTTCCCTGCAGTGCTATTCTTCAGCATCTATTTCTTCTACCTTCGGTGGCAGTTTCCTTGACCTGCCAAGTTTCCTTGGCAATTGGTTAATAGTTTCTTTGACTTTTCCATTCTCAAAACATTTTTTCAATAAAGCAATAGAAATCAGTAGTGCAACTATCTTAGCTGTCCTCTGTATACATATTTTCCCCTTCTTTCTTTTCTCTTTTATTCCTTTAAGTTTATTTTAAAAGTAAAGGAAGGAAAACCTATTAACACACAGACATTCATTTACAAAATAGCATAACAATACAAGCAATACAGAGTTACAGACAAAGTAGTAGGAAATTATCAATGGTTTTTGTATTACATATTGATATTTTCAAAGGGGTTTCTCGGGAGAACAAATAGAGACATGCAAGATTGATCAAATAATTAATCATTAATTGTTCCTTTCAGTAAAGTTGTAGAATTCAGTAGTTCAACTACGTTAGCTCTCCTGTATATACAGACGTACATAATTTCTCCTTCTTTCTTTTCTCTTTTCCCTCACTCCAGTTGCTCTTTACTTTTGAGCACGTTCCTTTCATTTCACGGTGTCTGTCCTACCTCCTAATTTTTATTGACGCTTTCAGGTTCTTACACTAGTGAGACAATACATTGCCTACACACGGAGGTCTTATTTACAGTTAATGTTTAATCATTTGCTCAATCCTGCATGCCTGTATTTGTTTATCTGAGTAACCAATTTGAACATAACACTCTGTAATACAACTATTGTTAATTTTCTATCACCTTGTCTGAAATTCTGTATTTCTTGCATTGCTTTTGTGCTATTTCATAAATGTCTGTGTGTTTGTTAATGTGTTCATTCTTTTACATTTAAAATAAAGATAAATAAATAAATAAACTTATTTTTTATTTTCAAGAGAATTAAAAAAAATAAAAGTGATACAGAATTTCAAAACAAGATGATAGAAAATTACCAATGGCTTTTATATTTCATATTGTTAGCTCCAAAGTAGTTGCTCATATTACGAGATGTAAAATTGATCAAACAGTATGACCACTAACTGTTCCTTTCAATGAACTAAGAAATTAGCAGTACATTTCCTGGAAATCTCTTTGAGTCTGTTTCATGCGTTCTAATTCATTCCTATATTGCTCATGCAACATTTCCATCTGTTGCCTTTGTTCCTCTATTTTTTTTATGTTTCTTCTCTAGGTGTGCAGAGAATTTCTTTCATTATTATTGTCAATTCATTTTTTGCCTGAGAGATTATGTCTGACCTGATCTCTTCTAAGGTCTGATGGAGTTGTTTCTTTACTTCCACTGCAATCATTCCAGCAATTTCAGGTGTGTGTTTACCAAGTTCTCCTGTGTCAATGTCTCCTGGACTTGTCCTGAGGGGGGTGGAGTTCTGAAATTATGTTTTAGCCTTGTCATGTTTGATGCTGGAGACAGAACGCTCAGTCTCCCTCTTCTCTGGCAGTTCAGCAAAAGTTGCTGGTGGCCCTAGGTTTCCTGGTGGGCAGGCCTGCCCCTCAGTGTCTGCTGAGATGCACTGCTTAGGCTGTGGTTTTCCAGTAGATGGTGAAGTGTACCTAGTTCTCCCAGGTCTTAGCGATGAACTGTGATGTCAGTGTATGGAAGATGGTTTGTTCCAGCGACCTCTTGTCATTCAGGGCATGTGTATGACCCAGAAACTGGTTGCACTGGTGGTGCAATCTCAGACCAGTGGTCCTATGACCCTAGTCAGTTCAGGACACAGGCAAAACCTAGACACAAAGTGCAGGGTCAATAGTTTGTGGACCACCTGATTCTATGTCTCCAGTCAGGTCAGGACAGGCATAGGATCCACACATGGGCCACATCAGCAACTATCACAGAGTGCCTGTGTGTGTGTGACCTCCTGGAGGACAGGGCGCAAATAAAGCCCAGTCTGGAACTGTGGTGTCAGCAGCTTGTGGAGCTCCAGCACCCAAACCTGACTCAGCCCTGGGCATGCCCAGGGAGGGCTCACACACGAACCCAGGTGACAGCAGTTTGCAGGCCTTCTCAGTGAGGATCTTCTGTCTGCTCCAGGCACAAGGAGGGCAGAGACTCAGACTGTAATGGTTGCAGGGTCCTGAGTCACCCACTCTGGCCCCAACAAATAGATGGGAAATACCTGGTTCTCTGCGCAGCATTCAGCTTGGAACCATGCCATCCGCAGGTCGCAGCCCACCTGATTATGCTTCGTACAGTTAGTTCAGTCCCCACAGAGCCAGGTGCAGGCCACACCAACAGCGATCACAGACTGTGTGTGCAGGGTGCCGGTTAAGCCCAGGCCAGAAAATATTTCTTCCTTTATTCTTAAAATTATAAAATAAAATAAAATAGAAATTATTAGTACAATTATCTATGCTATCCTTCCTTCTTTTCTCCTTTCCCCATCCCAGGTGTTCTTTCCTTTTGAGCAGTTTCTTTCTCTTTCACAATATCCACTGTACCTCTTGGATCACAGTTACCCTTTCAGTTTCTTACACTAGGGAGAAAATACAATGTTTTCATATGTGGGTCTGATTTATTTCACTTATGCGAATGGTCTTTAGTTGTATCCATTTACCTATGAAAGCCTGAAGTCTATCTTTCTTTATAGCTGAGTAATAATCTATTGTACAAAATTACTACATCTTGTTTTTATCCATTCCTTGGTTGGTGGGCATCGGGATTGTTTCCAAGATTTAGCTCTTACAATTGTGCTGCTATAAACATGGATGCACATAGATCACTGTGGTATGATGATAATTCTTCAGGAAAAATACCCAGAAAAGAAATACTGGGGTTGAATGGGACCTCTAATCCTAGTTTTTTGAGGGATCTCACACTGGTTTACAAATGGATGTACCAGTCTACACTTCCACCAATAGTGGCGACTGGTTCATTTTACCACACAGTCCTACCAGCATTTGTTATTAGCTCATTATTTGAAGATAGCCATTGTTTCTGAGGTGAGATGGAATCTCAGCATTGTTTTAATTTGCATTTGTTGGATGACCAATGATGTTCACCATTTTTCATATATATATATATATTTGCCACTTGTGTTTCTTCTTTGAAATTTGGGTCCATTTAAAAAAATTCTTTATATGTTCTAGACAGAAGCCCTTGGTCTGAGGGACAGTTGGCTAAAATTGTTTTCCAATTTGTGAGTTTTCTTTTTACTCTGTTGGTGATTTCTTTCTATGTGCAAAAACTTTTCAATAAGATGAGATCCCAGTTGTTGATTCTTTGAAGTATTTCCTGTGCAGTTTGGTTTTTCTTCATGAAATCTCTGTTTACTCCTATGTGTTCAAAGTTTCTACCTAATTTCTCTTCCAGTAAGCTTAGTATTTCTGTTTTAATATTCAGATCTTTTATCCATTTTGACTGTAGTTTAGTGCATGGTGATTGCTGTGGATTGACAACTGATGGTCAACTTATAACCCCCAGCTAACTGAGTGAGTGTGGCCCTGGATGCGGGAGGCCCACCTGGGGATCTTCCCCAGCAGCATAAGAGGCAGAACTGAAGAAAGAGGAAGCTGTTAGGAGTGGAGAAGGGCTGTTGGAGCTGGTGGACACAGTATGGAGCTTTTAGAGGAGCTCGTCCTGCTGACTTTCCTGATGAACTTGGATGTTTTTATCCTCCAAGGAGATCAGGATCTCACTGGCAGTGAGAATGGCTTTGGTTCACGGTGGGAGAGCTTTGGTCCTCACTTTGAGCATCGCTTCCTGTTTCAGGAGGGAAAGATGTTGCGCTGCTGGTTCCCAGGCCAAGCTTGCTGCATTAGTTTCCCTGATGGGAACTCAGCGATCCTGATCATCAGAGGAGACTGGGACCTCACTGTTACTGAGGATGGCTGTGGTACCTTTCATGGGAACTCTAGTTCTTCTGAGCATCTCTTCCTGGCTCCAGTGCAGAGACCTCAGCCTGTTAGCACAGACCCTTCATCTTGCTGGCACACACTTCCTAGATTCCACCACTGACCTTTGGGCCTTTCCAGCACAGATCCATGAAACAGGCCTGCATGAGACGTTTTCATGTGCTCTGGAATTCAAGCTGTATTCATGGGAGGTCTTGTTATGAGCTCTAGGTATTCAGCTGGATTCATGTAGGACATTGTTGCGCGATTCAGGCCCTCAGGTGGATTCCTTGGTCTTAGTATGTGGACAGATTTCGTGCACTCTTTTGTATATTGTTCTTTGTGTGACTATTATAAATAATCATATAAAGTATGTATCCTGTATTATATTGCTCCCTTTGCAAAATATCCCCCAAAACCAACACAAAATATGATAGATATGAGTCTAGTTCTAGTCTTCAGTGTGTGAGAAGCCATATTTCCTGCAGCATTTATTGAAGAGGCTCTCTTTCTTCCAGTGGACGTGTTTGGACCCTTTGTCAAACACGGGGTGGTTGGGTGTGTTTGTAGTTGTGTCTGCATCTTCTAATCTGTTCCACTCGTCCTCAGGTCTGTGTGTTTGCCGGTATGGTGCTGATTTTATCACAGTAGCATTTTTATGTAATTTCAAATCCGTGATTGTGATGCCTCCTGCCTTGCTTTTGTTGACCAGGATGGTCTTTGCTATTCTAGGTCTCTTCTTGTTCCAGATGAATTTTAGAAATATTTTCTTTAGGTCTGTGAGGTACACTAACGTTATTTTAATCAGGATTTCACTAAGTCTGTAAAACAATTTTGGGAGTAGATAATATTTTTCCATTTTCTGAAATGCTCTTGGATCTCTTTTTTCAGAGTAATATAATTTTCACTGTATAAATCTTTTGCTTCCTTTGCTAGGTTAAATCCTAACTATTTCATTTTGGAGGATGCTATTGAGAAAGGTATGTTATCTTTAATTTCTCTCTCAGTGTTTGTTTGTGTACAGGAATGCTATTAATTTTTGAGTGTTGACTTTGTATCCTACTATACTATTGGATTTAGTTATTAAATCTAGCAGTCTTTTGGTGGAGTTTTTTGGGTCTTCTATTTAAAGTACCATGTCATCTGTTAATAATGATAATTTCACTTCCTCCTCTCCTGTCCTTATTCCTTTTATTTTTCTTTCTTATCTAATTGATTTAGCTAACATTTCCACTGTTGAATAAGAGTGACAGTGAATTTCCTTGTCTTGTTCCTGATTTAGAGTGAAAGCTTTCAGTTTTTGTCCATTTAGTATGATGTTAGCTATTGTTTTGTCACAGATAGCTTTTATCAGATTGTGGTGAAGACTATCTATTCCAGTTTTCTTAAGGATTTTGTGATGAATGAGTGTTGGAGTTTATTAAAAGCTTTTTCTGCATCTATTGAGATGAGCATGTGGTTTTTTTCCTTGTATCTCAATATATTGTATTACATTTATTGATTTGCATTCATTGATTTGTATTACATATATTGAACCATCCCTGCATGGCTTGGATGAATCCCACTTGGTCATGATATATATTCTTCTTAATGATCTGCTGCATTCTATTTGCTACTATTTTATAGTAGACTTTTGCATCTATATTCATTAGGGAGATTGGCCTGTAGTTCTCTTTTTTGGTTGGGTCTTTCTCTGGTTTTGTTATTAGGGTACTATTTGTCTCCATAAATGAGTTATGGAGAATTTCTTCCCTTTCAATTCATTAAAGAGTTTGAGGAGTATTGACATTAAATCTTCTCCAAATTTCTTGTACATTTCAGCTGAGAATCCAGGGCTTTCCTTTGTTGGTAAGTTTTAATTGCATTTTCAGTTTCATTGACTGACATTGGTTTACTCAGAATTTTTATATCTTCTTGATTCAGTACTGGTAATTCATATGTTTCTAGGAATCTCTCCTTTTCTTAAGTTTTATGTCCTATGAGTGAAAAGATTTTCAAAGTAGGTACTGAGGATCTTCTGAATTTCCACAGGATCTGTAATGATTTTACCCTTTTCATTCTTTATTGCATGAACTTTAGTATTTCTGTCCTTTAAAGTTGGCTAGGGGTTTACCAATTTCATTTATTCTTTCAAAGAACCAACTCTTTGATTTTATTAATTCTTTGTATTGTTTGCTTAGTCTCCATTGTGTTAATTTCTACTCTGATCTTTATAGTTTCCTCCCTTCTTTGGGCTTTGGGCTTGGTTTGCCCTTCTTGTCCTACAAGCGCGAGGTGCAGCATTGTATCATTTAACTGCACTCCTTCAGTTTTCTTGACGTGAGAATTCATCAAGAATTTTCCTCTGAGGATTGCTTTCATTGCATCCTACAACCTCCTGTATGTTGTACTTGCAATTTTGTTTGATTATAGATATTGTTCTATGCCTTTGATTTCATCAGTGAGCCATTGGCTATTCAAGAGAATGTTAGTTACATCCACGTGTTTATGAAGTTTTTGTGCTTTCTTTTGTCAATAATTTCCAATTTCCTTGCATGATGGTGAGATATTATGTGTGGGATAATTGCTTGGCCTCAATTGTTAATATATGTAGTATGCTGATCATTTTCATGTTGCATAACTGGTTTGAAAGTCTTTTTCTAGCTATTTTAAATTTTCTTTTAATTTGAGTTTTGCCTTTTTTATTGATAATTCTACGGCATAGGATTTTGAAACATATCAGTGTGCACAGAACCATTTACCATAAGTCTCCAACTTATGAACATTCAAATGGCAAACTTTTACAGATAGAAATGGACTTACTTTTTTTATGCTTTACTCTGTATATTTGTGTCCAAACTGTAGTGTATAAGGCTCACTTTGTGTGAGTTAGGAATGAATTCGACTTACAAATATCCTTCTGGAATTGGAATGGTTGGTAAATCAGGCACCTACTCCGTGCCCAACATGATAGATACATGCAGGTTCCACTGATTCAATCAGTAAATTTGATTTAAAAAAGGTTTTGTTGAAAGAAACATAAAAAGAAGCAAAGATGCAAACAAACCTTTGTGATTTCTGAGAATTTTCTCCCAGAAATGCTATGTGAAAATGGATGGGTAATTTTGTTTGTATCAAAATGAGTTCTCTTTTTAACTAAAGTGGATTGGGATCTGTGTGTAATAAGTGCCTTATTTATACAGTGTAAGGCACGCTGTAATTGATGTTGGTAAGTTACCAGGAATGGAAAGATTAAAAGGACTTAATTCATGGTTCCTAGTGTTTCATGAGAAATTTAATATTGAGATTCTTTTTGAAGTTTTAAGTGAGTTAAGGAAAATATCTTTTATTTGCACTGACTTCACTAATTTCAGAAGGACAAGGTTCTCTCCAAACCGAGACGGGTTCTTCCATGCCGTCTATTACTATTATTTGCCCCATTACAGTCCGTCCGCTTCTTAGCCAGAGCCAGCATTCCTGAAACACTGCGGTTATGCATGGTGTTCTCCACATAGAATCAGTTTTGCTCTCAATTTAAATTAAAGGTTTACACTGGCTATAAAAAATTTAAAAAACACACAAATGGTCTGTTTTCAGGAAAAGAAGAGAAAATGTGAAGTAACACTCAAGGCAAACAATATGACAATTTTGCTAAAATATCATCACTGCTATAACATTCAGAAAAATATTTGTAAAGATCAATTTTATTTCTTGAAATATTTTAGAAATAAATGGCATCTATGGAAATTAAGAAATAAAAATCTACTCGGAATTACCTATAAGTACATTGTAGTATATACTAACCCCACTGTAGGTGCACACAACAGTAGGGCACTCAACGCTTGATTTTGGTCATCACTGAGGCTGTACTGAAAATTCATTCATTCCTGAAAGCCAAATTCTGTATGGCTCATTTACATCAAAACATTTTTCTTTGTCTAGCATTTAAATTAACTTTTTCTCGTTTTAAATTTAATTAAATTAGTATTTAATTTCAATTAAATTAGTATTTAATTTCAATTAAATTAGTCTAGTTTTAAATTAAATTTTCATTTCTATGAAATTAATAATTTAAATTAGTTTTTTCAGTAACTCCTCAGATTACAACGTGTTTAAATAAATCATGTATGGAAAAATAAGGAAACAGGTTGGAATATAATATTGGTAAATATTTAGAGTACATCAATGGATATTCTAACCTTGAAAATATATTAATGTGCCAAAATAGTACTTTTCAAATATCAATTATCGTTTCTTCCTGTATTTTTTCTTCCTATGCAGCTAGTTATCTATTCTATTAACTATTCCCTTGAGTCTGTCATCAGTTTGTTCTTTATTTTTCATTTTTAGGTTAATTTAGATTTTCATCACATGTCACATCTGAAATAATGAAATTATTTTTAGTTGGTATTCTTTGCTGTCTAATCATTTGACTCTTATGGAATTAACTTTTCTAAAATATTAAGTAATTATAATCTGTTGGGAGGCTATAAATAATTTCAGAATTTACATTGTGCTCTAACCAACTGCACTTCACCCAAACCTCATCATTTCCTGCTTTTTTTTGTGGGTCAAGCTGTGCCCACTTAGTGAGCGCTGGGCTCAGTCCAAGTTAAACTGTCCCTCCAGTTTTCTTTCTCCTTTTCCTCTTTAACGTAGGGTCCTGAGCCATTACATTCATTACTGTTCAACAGAAGGAAAGGTAATATGGCCACCTGAGAGGCTTATTATGAAAATTAAAAATGAAATAATGTGTACGCTAATTGCAGTGTTTGGCAGGTAAATATTAACTACTCAAAATACAATTTGGCCTAAAGTAGAATAAAAAAGATGAATGTGACTAACCGGTATGGAGGAGCGGCTCATCACCAGTGACGGCCCGTACGTGCACAGCTTTCCTCTAGGCTTTACTTAGCTTTTCTTCCATTTACTCTCCCCCAGGAACTCTTTTGACGGAATATTGCTGATCCTACTAGGTAAATCCAGACCTTTGCATCCTTCCAAAAAAGTGCAACCAATTCAGTCCCTGACAACCATATAAGAAGTTTGCTCTTTGGGAACTGGACCTAGTGGGATGTCCTTAGGTCCCTGGGGTCAGGCCTCTGTTGGGATTTTCAGATTCTAGACCAGACAGTGATTCTCTCTCCTTTCTCATTCATGGTGGCAAAGCTTTTCTCTGCCACTTGCTCCCCATCGATGCAATCCAGCATTCGCAGTACAGGATGAAAAAGACAGAACCTCCTGGTCATGGACTGGACCCTCTAACACTGTAAGCTGAATAAAACTTTTATAATTTAACTTTTATAATATAATTCACTAAGTATTTCAACTAACAACAGAGTTTTATGTTATTCAGATTATATTCCATTTTAGTGCTTAAATGATAAAATCATTTTTACAGAATTTAAAATACTTAGTAGATATAAATGTGCTTGGGCATACATTAATTTAAGGCTCAATATTAAATTTGATTTTGATATTTAATTTTATAAAATGTAAGCAAAAGGGGTATTTCTGTGAGAAAAAAATCACTGAAACTATTGATTCTCTTTCTTGGCTTTTATTTTTGGAGGAAAATTCTTACTTTTTGGTGTAAAGGATTTATATAAGATTATATTTAGCAATTTTATGTCAAACTCTACTCTTCTAACATTGAAATTATTATTTTAAAAATCATTGTTGGTTGCTATTAGAAATTACCTTATTTTAAAGCATTTTAATTTTCTTTAATTTCAAATGAGGAATTCTAATAAATATTTTTGCTGTTTTCTAAATGAAATTTTTATTGATCTCATTCAAATACTATATTTTTTATTATGACTAGTTTTTATTTAAGAATACAATAATTGATCTAGTTATTCACTAATTATCTATTTATTCAATTTCTCATCAACAATTTATATCTGTAGGACTGGAAATGTTTGCATATTTGTTGTCCTTTATTTATAGTATATGTTCTGTGTATTTTTTATCCATGTATTCAATTAAGGTATTTTCATAAATACATTAAGAAAAATGAAATACAGTGTTATGAAATTAGAAATTATGATGTTTCAGTCCTAAGCACTGCAAACACAGTACAGCATGTATTTTTCTGGTACTCAACCTGTCTAGTCATTTCTCTGTATTATTTAACAACATAGTTAAATTCTCTAAACCATTTCCTCATTTATAATATGAGAATAGTAAGTCATAGACCATTACTAAATTGCCAAAAGTATGGTTTTAGGAGTCAAAATTAATCATGTAAAGTGTTAGGAAAGAAATGATTAATAGAATTTAGCTATTTGTGCTTTTATTAATTTAGGACTGGGGATATAGCATATATTTTTGTTAATTTATTTGCCAAAATATTTCTTCTGTCTCTGCATTTTCGATCAAAACACAGCCACCATTTCTTCTCTTAAATATGACCACTGAATACCACTGTGTAGTTAAAATGCTTCCCCCCACACATACGTTTTTCTTTATTTGTGTGGTACTGGTGGTACTGACTATTGACCTGAGCTGTATCATGGACTGTTTTTTGCAAAATTTTTATTTTATTTTATTTTATTTTATTTTATCTGAGACAAGTACTTACTGAGTCACCAACTTGTCTAGGTGGGCTTGAACTTGCAGTCCTCCTGCCCTTAGCCTCCCGCAGTGCTGAGATTATAGCCTGAACCACCTGCTCAGTTCCCTCCATCCCTTTAAATGAAATCGAGCCACCATGCAAATGTGGCTCTATGTCCAGATTCAATTCAGGTGCTTTCTTTAGAGACAAATGTAGTAGGACTTTGAATATTTTCTGGAGAGTTATTGCAACTTAAATATTTTAAACCCGAAAGTGCACAAAAGGATCTGTATGTTACACAGAATGATTTCAAATATCCAGTATCCTACAATACTTATGTTAAAAAGCTAATATGCCAATAGCTAAGGTTAGAGATCGTTTTGTGGTTGCCCTGCCTGAGTGGTAAAGTAGAAAGGACACTTGATGTACAGTAGCTCCGCTAAAACTTTCTGCAGCTCAACCTCGGGGTTTTGAACCTTAGCTCCCCTAGAAATTATGAGTCAATAAACTCATACTAGGGCAATGGGCAAACGAAAATGAAAGTAATTCTAAACCAATCACAAAAAGTATGGTTGAAGTTCTTAGTTTCTTCCTAGTATGACTTAATTCAGGGTGGCTTTGTTATCTTTTCCACATTGTTTCTGAACTTCATTGAGGTTATCTCTAAATTCTGTATGTTTTTTTCTGAGTGCCAGTGAGATTACAGTGGGTAAGGCTTATCCTCACCTCAAGAGCTCAGTCTTAGGGAAAGCCAGACCTGTAATGGGCTCATCACAACACAGGGCCTTAGAAGCTAATCTAGAGGTGCTGACATGGTATGCAGATCACAGCAGCTTCCGCTCCATAGTGTAAATGTCTAAAATTTGCACCTTGAACATAGAAAAGATCTAGCTATTATATAGCCATGCGACACAAAACCAAAATAAATCAGATAAGGGCATCTCTTTCTACTACAACTTGTAGTGTAGCAGAAGATGCCTCTCTGCTAGAATACTTCAGTTTGTTAGTGGGCCAGGTGATAGTTTCCTTTACAGTTCCTGTTGCTTTAGTTTCTTAGAAATAACTGGTCCCTGTGATGCACATTGTAGAAACCAATCCCCTTTTTATAAGCATTCTGCCTCTGTACTTCCTGCTTGCTTATCCTGTATAAGCCCTAAATCACCAGAGATCAGTGCCTGATATTTTGGGAATGATCCCGATCAGTGCCTATTGACACAAATAAATCTGCCTCCAAATCCTGGGTGTTTTGGCATTTCTGCTTGCTGTTGCAGTACATGTTGGATATTAGATAATAGTTATAAGATTTTATTGGGATATTATATATGTATTTATAAACATGAACATATCATTGTGAAATGATAAATTTTCACTTGCAACACATTTCCATGAAGAGCAGCACTTTATATCAAGAACTCAGAACATTATCAACATTTGTAAAGCTCAGCCAGAGGACCTCTTTTTATTCTTTAAAGTCGGTATACAAGAATATTATCCAGACTTCTGATATCAGTTGAGTTCAGATTTCTTTTATTTTTTTACTTGATACAAAATATTTTAATGAAGATATAAGAGTTATTGTCTATGACAGCTTTCACTCAAAATTAGGTACAGTTTCTGGCATTTATCCATATTATTAAATGAAGTAGTAGATATTTTAGTCTAATTAGCATGAGTTGTATCTTTCTGTAACTCATAATTTCTATTCTTGATGGAAATTTATGTAGCTTAAATGTAGGACTATCCAAATATGGTTAATACTAAGTTAAGACTTATTTTTTGTTAACATATGACTATTTTTCCTTTCAAATATACTTAGCATTATAATTGCAAATGTAGAGCTCTCCAGATGTTCACATGAACCTCAATTTTGCTTTATGTTCAGGTTCAATTTGAGTAAATGGAATGTGGGTCTTTATGGAAGTTGGCCAGAATATGAATGCTTACCAGTACTTTTCGTTATCCCTTCAATGTTCTTACTACATCAGATTACTATTTCTTCATATGAAACAATCTTCCAAGACACAATCCAGTTAATACAAAATTCATCTTTTGGTAGGTAACTGATAAATATACAGCTTACAAGATACGATGGAATTAAAGATTTACAAACCCAGTATTTCCAAAGCAGAGTCCATGATATTAAAAAAAAATACTGTACTGTATATGCAGAAATAATGATATGATTGTAGATGAACTATACTTCAATGGCATTGGAAAATAAATTGTGGAAAAAAGTTTCATGAAAGTATAGCTGAATTTAAACTAAGCATCATATTGCTTTCTTCTATATTATAAGGAAACAATTTATAAGAAATGGAAGGATTTACCTATACACAAGACATAAAGATTGTGTGTGTGTGTGTGTGTGTGTGTGTGTGTGTATGTGTGTGTGTGTATGTGTGTGTGGGGGGAGGAGCACTAAGGATTGAACTCAGGGCTTTCACACTGAGCTATATACCTAACCTCCTGCTTTTAAAAACATTTTTTTCAAAATTTTGAGTCTAGGTCTTGTTAAATTACTAAATTGTCCAAGTTGGGCTTGAACATGTGATCTTTCTGCTTCAGTCTCCCAGAATGCTAAGAGTATAGGCATAGGGTTTTGTTTCCTATAGTTGAATCAAAATAGCAAATTTAACTTGTGTTTGTTTAAAGAAATAAAGAAATATCGCCATATGCTTCTTTCTATAGATGCAGTAATAAATACCAAGCAAGGTGGTGCCCAAGGACAGATGAGAAGGGGAAGTTAAAGCCGGATTAAGCTGGCAGTTGGGGAATGCTCTACAGTTTTAGAAAAATAGAGTGTTATCAAATAATTATTGCTCACTAACTACATTCCAACTAGTAGTGTATTGGTAGATTTTATTAGTAAATAGAAGCAACAAGTGATTACAATAATTAAATTTGTAGAAAAACTGCAACAGATGACTCAGACACAACTTTGCTTGTGCCGTGTGTTCTAAAAGACAGATTTCAGCAAGAAACACAGCTAGTCAGAAGAGAAGGGAAGCCTGGTGCCTCACAGTTCCCAATTTGTGTGCATTTTTACAGCCAGTTATGTGGAAAATGTTCACAAGTGCCAGTCGGACTCATATTATAAGCAACTAAGACAGAAATTCTAAAGGAAGAGGATTTTTATCATTACAAAAGAATAAATCTTACATTTAGAATAAACAGCATATTGTGACATTTCAAAATACTTCTAAGATCAAAACTGGAATTCAGTCTCAAAATTTCACCTTCCTTCTTCAAATGCATACTACATTGAAGTTCTAAAGTCAGAGAAGAGGGTCTATTGGCCATAGAACAATCATATGAAATGAAACAAACTTTTATATCATTTGTGGTCTTTTTATATAAAGTCAGTATTTATAGGATACTTATTTTCAAGGTAAGATGATTAGAGGCTGAACAAGAGATGTTCATAAGGAATCAGCAGGAGTTATGTGTTGTGGTAATGAGGTAAGAAAATGATTTTTTATGATCAACAATTATTACACTAATGAGGAAATTAATCAAATAGAAGAAATATAATTGGAAAACTGATGAGTGACTATGATTAACTATATTATATGGGGGATAAGTTAAGGCACATAAGAGGAGGTTTAAATCTATCTTAGTCACTTTTCTTTTTCTCGTTGCTCAGACAAAATACTTGACACCCAAAGTTAAGAAGGAAAGGTCAATTTCAGCTTACAGTTTGTAGAGGGTTCAGATCATAATCAGGTGGCTTCAAGCCAGAGTGGCATGGCAGAGGATCATCACACAGAAGAGAGAGTCCATGGCATAGCAGGCAGGAGGCAGCAGCAGCAGCATCAAGCCTGCCTTTATTCTGTCTCTTTATATTCTATCTGTGCTATAAGCCTATTGACTGGTGCCACCCGTACTATTGTGGGGCTTCCGTTATCCACAGAATCACTTCCTGAATCGCTGTATCACACTATTAATTCACATTCACACATCTTAACTCAGCTACCCTTGTAACTCCTCATCTCTGAGTGCAGGAGGCTTTAGTGGGACCTCTAGGTACATGTCATAACAATGGTTACCTACATTGTACTACATATGGAACAAATCTTTGGAATAAATTGGGGTACATATTAGGAAATTTTATATACATTTAATACTAAAACTGCCCTGGATATCTGTGTTAAGGAAAGTAAAATGGAGTGACACCTGGATAGGAGTGAATGTTAGTTTCTTGAAATTACAGAGTGTAATACTGGTGGTCTGATATCTGAAATACACTTTTGTATGCTACTTTCTTCATGTCATTTAAAATGTTGATTTTAAAAATTATGTCTTAATCAACTGCGTTAGAAATTATATTATTTAAAAGATGGAGAGGTTCGTTACTGTGTCTAGCATCTGGCCTAACATTTGATATAAGCTTATTAATCTTGGAAGATGCCCACTGAAAGATATCTTGCATAAAAATTGACTACAAGCCATGAAGGCATCTAAAAGAATCAAAGAGGAAAATCACACTTTAATGTAATATTAAAGTAATAGGTAATAGTAATTTTGTAATTACTTAAATCAGGATCTAGTAAAATTTCAGTGTATCTTCTACCTGTCAAAGTTATTTATCTATACTTACACTCTTCCCACCATTCCCAGATCTTTCTCTATTTCCTTGATCCATGTGGGAAAATCACTAAGTCTTCTTTGAGTATCCATGCTTAGGACCATTCAGTCCAAGAAAGAAGCACATCTTCTGCTGTACACCTTTGAATCCCTGGAATGATCAACTGCCTGAATTGTTCGGTTCAATTGTGTTGCTGTGGACCAGTTAGCTGTATGGAGGAGGGCAGGAAAAGATGGCTCCAGGGTAGTTTCTGCCTAACGACCGTTATGGTTGATACATTGTGTCAACTTGGGGAGTCTAGAAGTTTGGCTGAGTGACTAAGCAGGAAGCTGGGGTGCTTACTTTGTAAACATCCTGAGCCTGTGGAAGAGGAGGGCATGGAGATTGTGTGAGAGGTTCACGCCCCCTGGGTGGGGGTAAGTTGTTTACAATGTAGGGGAGAAAAGGAGGCTGCTTGCGGCCATTCCTCCCTTTTGCCGGTTGTTTTTGCTATGCTCTGCTGCCGTGAACAGTTTGCCCTCTGCTATGTGCCACTCTGCCCCAGTGGAACCATCCAAGTATGCACTGAAACCTCCACAAACTGTAAGCTAAATAAACCTTTCCTTCCTTCATTTTGGTGTTGGGTATTTTGTCTCAGCAACGAGAGAAAAGTAACCGAGACATGAACAAACACTGACCAAAGATACGTGATTGTCCCAAGAAACTCCCCAGTAGTGACCTGGATTTTTCACTGTGGATACATCACACCAGTACAAAGGGGTTCATATTCAGTTATCCCTGAATGACTAATTTATTCCTCCTGGCCAGATCATTATTTTTGTATTTGTACCTGAAATATTTTAAGAAAAATAGGTAAAAGAAAATAAACCTCAATGTATTTAAGACTGCAGGGCTTTAGTAGAATTTTCTCCTATTCTCAAACAGCACTATTTATCATCAAAGAGGGAGTTCATATGGGCATAAACCCAATTCCCTCAAGATTTATCCAAGTTCTTAATTTTCCATTCTTTAAATATATCTCTATCAATAAGGTGCATCTTCCTAGTCTGCAAAATGGGTATACTAATATATAGTAAGTACCTCAGCATTACTGGGTGAATGAAATATTTCATGCAAAGTACTTAACGTAATTTCTAGCATATAAGAAGCATGCTATTAGTGCTACACTGTTCTTACTACTTGGTTCAGTTTTGTAAGGCAAGTGTAACAGTTTGCCACTGGCACTATAAAAAAATTGTAAGCTAGTGGTTTCATGATCTTCAGGAAGCAGAAAGCCTAAATGGGTTTCACTGAACAAGAATAAAACTATACTAGGGCCATTTTATTACTGAGGCCTTCTGGAGAGGACCTAGTTTCTTGTATTTCTCAGCTTCTAGAAGCCCAAATTCTGTGTTCCTTGGCACGTAGCTCTTTCCTCCACCCTCAACAGCAGCAGTGAGGTATCTTTGAATTCTCTCCCCACCTAGCAATTCTCTCCTCTTAAAAAACACCTATAATTAATTGGACCCACTGAAAAAATCTAGAACGATGTCTCCATTTGAGATTTGTAATTACCTATGCTCAGTAAGTTAACATTGACATTGATACCAGGCAGTAAGATATGGACATCTTTATTATCATGATTCTGCCTGTCACAGACAGATACACAAATTTTGCATTTCTTTGCTGTAACTCTCTGTTAGAGCTTAGATCTAGGACAGCCCCCACAGAAATTTCACGTTCAGAGACGTAGCTTTGAAAAGGCAGTTGTGTCATGAGGACCTATGTTTTTTAATTTTAAAATCTTTATTAGCAGATATTTGCAGCACACAGCGATTACTTTCATCCTGAGGAGTTGGTGTGTGCATATAGCACATCTGAATTCCTTTTATTTCCCTGCCCCTCCTGTCTCTCCTCACTCCCTCTATTTCCTGGTTCCTTTCCCATTTGCAAAAGATCAAGATTCATTTATCGTTAGTCATCTTTTATTTTATTTTATTAAATTACCCATCCTTTGGTTTCCCTTGTCAGAGAAACGATGTAGTGTTTAAGCTTGCATGTCTGATTCACCAGGAGACTCAGCCACTGATGAATTCATGCTAAATTCATTGTTCATGGCAGTACTCCACTGAAGGCAAGGTCACGTGAGTGTGATCGGAAATGTGCCTTCTTGTCCTCTTCACATTCCTTCTCCTTCTGCTAACCGGCCACCAACCCGGGAGAGGCTTCCTTACACCAGTCCCTTCCATCATGATGTCTTTGCCTGCGATCCAGTCCATCACAGACTTAATCTGAGAGCTGTAAGCCACGATAAGTCATCCCAAATTTTATATGCTTGGAATATGGTCCCAATAATAGGCGAGTGACTAACATAGTTTCTACCTTACAAAATTTCTATACGAAGATGTCATTTACTTCTAAACCAATTTTGGGCCACAAATTCAATTCTTTACTGAAGGTAATACAGTAAGTGAAGAGAAATATTAATAAAGGCAGGTATATGAAGTGAAGAAATATCAAGTTATTGATGTTGGCATTAGCTTATTGTGAAAATATTCTCATACATATATTCATAAATATCTTTTGATACTATATTAACACATAAAATAGGTTTCAGTTGTTACACTATGTTGCACAAAATATTATTCTAAAGAAAATATATCCGTTATGAGTTTTTATTATCTACTCATGGGTAGAATTACATTACCAATGACCTATATTGCTGAATGCAGATCAAATAACTTAAGTAGATATAAAAACAGAAAAATTCTGGGCCTATTTCCAATGCATAGTTATAAAACTCCACTTAATTCTATGGAAAACTTATTTAGGTTGAAAGAAAGAGGCTTTTTAAAAAAATTCTAGCTTATTAGTATATGTTTAGCTTACCAGTATATTCCAGAGTTGTCAGTAGAGTATGAACATATCTGGAACTTGCATTAATGTTTGCCTTTGAATTTTTTGTACCAAATATAAAACAATTCTGTACTTCATTGAGGAAAAAAGAAGTTATTTTTCTTTGACAGTGTCTCACTCTATGCAGGCAATAGCCCAGGCTGGCCTTGAACCCATCTTGGTCCTCCTGCCTCAGCCTTCTGAGTGCTGGGACTACATCCACATGCCACCATGCCTGGACTTGTATTAAACAGATACTTTTGATTGGCCTTTTGAAACTGAGACAATTCTTTCTAAATTCTATTATATACAATCCTAATATCAAGAGAAAGGTTTTTGGTTTTATTATCAAAAATATCTAGTTACATATTTTTATAATACTATTTTTTGGTTCAGTCTAATTCTTTAGTGTTTACACTGCATCCTTGTAAACCTATATCCTGGATTTGGGTAAATTATTAACTATTACCCAGAGGACAACTCCCATTACAACAGAAGTGTCTACAATTCAGTTTCTCTAGGTTTCTCAGGTGAGCCAACTCTTGGCTGGCTTTAGCATTTAAGCTGAAAGCTAGTTTGATTTTATTTAGTCTTGGATTCTTTGAAAGATCATTGATTTTTCTGACTGTGTGACTTTTGTTTTGTTTCCAATTTTGACAACACTTTCAGATGGCTTTGCCACAAAAAGCACTCCAAAAAATAAAGTTGTGGTGAGAAAGCCTTGCTTTAAGATTACCTGGTGATATCCCCATATGACATTTGCTTTAAAAGAACTCTGTGAGAAATAAGCAGACTTGCCATGTGGAAAATTTTCCCTTGAAAGAGGCAAAAAAGAAAAACCTGCCACCAAAGATAAGCAAAAGGGGTAATGAATGTCTTAATCTCTAAGCATTACTGCTCGATTTATCAAAGTTTGTATGTCAGATGAAGGAATAGTAGATTAAAAGAACCAACTTGTTTATATGAACATAGTTGCCAAATTAAGTCTCTATTTTCTCCCGCTGAAACTTGATTAAGTTGTTCTGCACATATATTCTTCTGAAGGTTAGAGGCAAATACACAATGGGGGAAATGGCGTTGGATAATCTGAACATCAGCAGTGAAGGGTGCTACAGGGCCACTTCATTCAATCAACCATATAACCCATGAAGACCCATTTGATTAAGAGGTGAAATATTAATATTTAACTAAGAATCTCAGAGTAGTCAGTTTAATCACCTAGATTACAAAGATTATAAATCATTTATTTATTGCTATTCATTTCATGGGGGGAAGGTGGTCAGAAAGCATATTTGGCCCTGGAAATAAATTGGGAAATGACATTAAACTGGTTCCTTCCAGTAGAATATGAAATCAAATGGAGAAGATCAACTATAAATAACCGTTTTTTAAAGTGTGTTGCTTTTTAGGAAAGCAGCAGAATGGAGGGCTAAATGCAAACACATGGAAGAACAATCAAACCTGCTGTTTTAATGCACTACCACTGTGAATGTGACCTCATTGCCACCACAAAGTAGTGCAATGGAGAATCAACATTTCCCCCTTCTTTGTCACAGCCTCCTTTCCTCCTACTTCCCATCTGCCCTTTCTTCCCTCCCTCCTTCCTTCTTTGCCTCATTTATTTGCTACTTCCTGCATTATCATCCCTCCTTTCCATAAACGTGAGTGAAGTGTGAATGCACCATTCCCTGCTAGAAATGGGCACACAGCAATGAGTGCAGAGAAAAGACACTGCCTTTGTGATATTTAAAACAGACAAGGTGAGGTGAACTCTCCTGAAACAATTATTTGAGCAACAAATTATGTAATAGCTTCTGTTTACTTCTCTGGAGATGTGTAAATTGCTATGAGGGAAGAACTGAGGCTGGCAATGGGGGCTGAAAAATTCTTTTGAGGAGGTGATATTCCAATTGAAAACTGTAGAGAACAGAACATTTGTTTTCTGCATGTAGATGGATATATTGGTTATGATTCACTATAGGAACAGAGTCAGTATATATATATAGTATATTGTATTAGGTAGGATTTTATTAGGTAGTCTTGCAGGATCAGAGGCAGAAGAATCAACAATGGCTATGAGAGGATCCAATAGCTGTTCAGGCCAAGAGGCTGAAGGCCACGGAACAAGAGGATCAAGGATGCAGCACCAGTTGGAACCTGAAGGTTTAGGGCTTCTGTGAGAGACTCTAGCATGAGTCTGTGTTGAACAGCTGAAGGAACTAGAGTCTGAAGTTCACAAGTAATGACCATAGCAGAAGACACCCCTGCTCAAACAGAACAGAGCCTTTCAAATGTACACCAAACACCTTCTTTCCCTTTTATCCCATCTAGGGCATAAGGCTACTAGATGCTGTCATCCACACTCAGAGAGGGTCTCCCACCATTGGGCTGCATGCCAGTCACAACTGGAAACACAAGACACCCAGAAGTATGCTTTCCTAATCCACTAGACACTGCTTAATCCAGTCAAAATTGACATCTGATAATTAAAGGTCTCTGCAATGCAATCACAATCCATGAAGGCCTGAGCATTAGTTGAAGGAATTATGGATGCCTAATAAATTGGGCTAAAAAGAGTTTGAATTAACAAAACAAAAAGTGCTTCAGAAAGACACACTCATTTTATAAAAGAGACATTAAGCACTGAAGAACCAATTTGTTATATCATTTAATCATGTATTAATAAATGATACAGTTTCATATGGAGTAGAGTTTGGTTATAGCAAATGTAGTAGGATGATTAACTTAACATGCCCTTGACCTCTCTCCCATGGTGAAGCAACTATGCATGTGAGGTCCTGACTCTTCTCCAAATAAGGATCCTTTTAAATACAAATCTTATCCTCTTAATAGTGAATGACTGACTTGAATCTTTGACCAAAGTCAATTACTGCACAGCTTTCCTCTGATGATAAAAACACATACGACCCAAATTAACCCAGTAAAGTATAAGGGAGAGTTTTGAGACATTTTTTTCCTCTGTATTTCTCATGTATAAAAGTGGGACATAGAACTGTTATAACCATTACACAAAGGATATTTGAAGGAGAAAACCTCAAAAATATGGAAGGGATAGAATTACACTTGTCTTTGAAGCTCATAGAACTGCATCTCTGGGTTTTCCAGTATGTAGGCCAGTACCTTTGTTATCTGTTCCAAGGTTAGAAATTGATGAGAGCATGCATAAAATGATGGTTCAGGTTGCTAATCTGACTTCAATCACTATGTGATTTCAGGCTCTCAATAATTTTTTCTGACCTATAGAATTTTATACATGTATATACATATATATATAAAAGTGTATATTTTCACAGTCTATTCTTTAATATAGTCTATTCTTTAATTCATTATCATCTTCATTTACTTTTGCAGTTAGATTTTCAGGAGACGAGTCTTGTTGGAGATATTGAGCTTCAGTACCTGGTAATTTTTGAGAGAACTGAGTGAAAGGTACAGAAATTCAATTATAGCAGTTTATTATGAACTGATAGCTAGAATAGAATCCCATTGAAAAAATGACAGGGACTGGTGTGGCTGTGCTTGAATGTCATCCTCTCTGGAGCACATCATGGGAAGGAACTCAGCTTCACAGAATTTTGTGATGACTTGAAATATTATTTCCTATGTTAAATCTTCTGCCTCCATGACTAATAACTCTGGGCTACTTTGTTAGTTTCTGCTCCTTAAAACTTACAAGTTTCTTATATTCATTAGCAGGGATTTTTAAAATCTTTACTCTCTTCTCTGGAAACTTCATTTAAATCTGCATTAAGTTTAACTATTTCAACTCAATATCTTCATAGATATCCAGAATTTTGTTATGATCTCATTATCTCTACATTTAGACTTATGTCTAAAAAGGATTTTTTCATATTTTAATTCAAATTCATTCAGGATTTCCTTGTTAAGTCATATTCCTGGTTTTAACAACAGCACAGCATTAGAAAATGCATAAAACACACACACATTCACACACATAGGCAATCAGACATTCTCCCAACTGCACGCTTCTGATCTGCATGAAGTTAATTACCATGGTGTATTAACTTTGAGTAATTGCATACAGTATATTTTTGCTGCTAGCTCTTTAGTCTAAAAATTGCTATATAAATAACAGATGTGCTTCACATTCAGTGAATAATCGTGTGACGTCTTGCAAAGCTGTCACTGCCCATTGATTATTCAGTTCACACTCATACAGCAAACTATACAGTATACAGCATTGGTGCCTCCTTGACTCCTGCTGGTAAATCTGTGCTCCTTTTTTTTCAGTGGTAGTAGAAAGAAGGAATTACCACAAAAAGTAAAAAGCGGGGAAGAAATAAAAGGTGATAGCGCTGCACTTGAAATTCAAATATAACGACTATGAAGGCACAGCTGATGTGAGCCTTTTAAGGGTGATCAGCGGTGCAGGCACAGGATTTCAGTGCAGGCAAGTTCACTGCCATAAGTGAGAAAAGTGGTTACAATGAAAGAGATGGGGATGGCCCGAGAAAGTGACACCAGCAAAACTCCTTCCCATGAGAGACCCCCTTGGAGGGGATTCATGGCAATGAAATTGCAAGGCGAGTCCAGATTTAGAAGAAATCCGGCAATTCAACAGAGTTTATTATTACTGAAGAGAGTCTCTCAGTATTTTTGTTTTTTGTTTTTTGGCTCTCTATGTGGTTCAGGCTTGCCTTGAGCTCACTTTGTAGCCCAGGTTGGCCTCAAACTTGCAATGATCCTCTTGCTTCAGCCTCCCCAGTGTTGGGATTACAGGTGTGTGCCATCACGCCCGGCTTTTTCTCTCAGTATTTTAATTCGTGATATGAGAAGACAAGCATTCAAATTACTAATTTTTATAATACATTTCCAAACTTTTTTAATACTTTAAATACTATATACATGTATGTATTAGTTGTAGCATTTTTTGTTTATTTGGTACTTTTTTACACATTTATAAGTGATAGAATGAGAGGTCTTGTCTTGTCAAATATTTTTAAAGGTTTGACACAACAAGAATAATTTCTTTTTATCAATAAAGATTACTATATAGAGTTTAAGTTTCATGCCTATCTACTGAATCCTTCAGTACTGTATAAATCAAGGAATACATATAAATATGTAGCAATATGTATGAATATATAAAATATGTATGAATATATATATATATATATATAACTATATATATGGGGACACCATTTATACAGGGAGGTATGTAATATGTAGATATTCAGTTCATCCTTGTATATTTTTGTTTTAGCACCATAATCTAAGCCATCACTTACACACATGCAGTGCTCTGCCTCACTCTCCTTTTCTTTTCTGATTCCAATGCATCCTCTATTATGCGGGTAGAATGAGACTTGAAAAAATAAATCAGTTCATGCTATATTTTACAAAAGCAAGAATAGTACTACACGCCTCCATTTTATAATTCCATTTATGAGGCCACTGTGATGTCTGGCTTGGTCCATGACCTGACCTGATCGCACATTCTTCATCCCCACCGACAGGGTCAAGGGACTCCTACACACTTAGTGAGACCACTGTTCGCCCTCTAATTCCCTGGCCATTGAGAGCAGACCATGTATCTCTGACGTTCCTACTTCCATTGACAGGAGTCAGGCCACAGTTTGTCACACGCTGTGCCCTCTGATTCACACTTGTGCCCCTTTGCATCTGCCTTGAGTCCTTTAGAACTTAGTTTTTAATCAGTTCACAGCGGCAACTGCTGGCTTTTGGGTCATCCCATTGCTCCTGCTTTCTCTTCTTTTCTGTATTCCATTGTTACTTTCATGTTACTCCTGCAAACAACATTTTAGATGTCTGAGTTGGGTTCTTTCGTGCTACTCTGGTGACTTTCTTCAGCAAATTCACAGCAGTTTCTCTTTATTACACCTGGCTATGAAGTTTCTTCAATTCCTTCCTCTACTCATTTCATCTTAGAGTTTATTTCAGTGATATCTACAAGCATATCCTGGAAATTTCCATTTCCTACAGTATCAGACTCTTCATGAACATTATTTGGTGTTGGCTGTTCTCTGAATAGTACATGATATCTTTCTAGTTCAGTGCATCTAAATCTTTCAAAAATTTTTCAGCTTTATTAACATTTTGTTTTCTTCATTCTGTCATATTTTTCCTCATATCCTAGATTAATTTATTAATCAGTCAATAGAGTCACAATGTTCTTTTTACTTCTCTCTCGCTTTTTGTGCCTTCTTTACAAAGCTAGTCACCAACTAAAACCAGCTATCCAGGAGCCAGGGATATAGCTCAATAGCACAATGCCTTGCCTGGCAAGTGCAAGGTCCTGAGTTCAATTCCTGATACCAAAACAAAACAAAACAAAAAAACTACTGAAAACCAGCTATTCATTTATCTCATGCTTCTACCAACTGAGCTGAATGTGATTTTAAGAAAAAAGGGCAACCGTGCTAACTGGTCTCATTTTATAGTCATAAATGAGATCATCAAGCAAACTCTCACACTAGTCTCAGTTATGATGTAACTCCTTGGGCACTTTGCTTCCTAACCACCCAAGTGTCCATTTCACATCTTATCTTTCCTGCTTAAGTTTCAGATACCTATTCAATGAATTCATTCTTATTAATGATATTATTTTGTTGTGAAAACTGAGTAAAAGTCCCCTTAAACACTATCATCATATCTATCTAGCTACTAGTGTCTGTGCCCCTACAACCTGCCTGTCATTTTCCCTAGTGCCAACCAGGCTCATAACACTTGCATAAATTTCATCTTCTCTCACTGAATTAAATTGCTCCAGAAATTCACTCCTCTTTCTGATTATCAAGTTATTTTATCTAGTAGATCTTTTGTATTATAAAACAGACATCGTTTATACATCTTTTACATAAATTTAAATTTAGAAATATCTTTACCCATTTTTCGAATGTACTCTTTGCTTATTTATTTTTTGCTTGTGTTTGAAGCACAAGTCTGGGAAAATATTCTCCTTATTTACTGTGCTCTATCACATTTTTCTCCTACCCTTGTTTAAAATATAGTAAATTCTAATCAGACTTTCACTCTCATCGCTCCATGAAAATGTTGCCTGTCATGGAAAACAAGGGTCTCTATCAGTTTTGAAGGTCAACTCTCCATCTTCAGTTTGTTGATTTTCTTTTCATGACATTGTCTTGGTTACTTTTTTCTCATTGCTGAGACAAAATACCCAATACCCAAAATGAAGGAAAGAAAGGTTTATTTAGCTTACAGTTTGTACAGGTTTCAGTGCATACTTTGCTGGCTCAGAGGCAGAGTGGCACACGGCAGAGGGCAAGCTGTTCATGGTGGCAGAACACAGAAAAACCACAATAGCCAAAAAGAGGGAATGGCTGCAAGCAGACTCTTGTTCTCCCTTACATTGTAAACGGGCTACCCCCACCCAGGGGGCGTGTAGCACTCACACAATCTCCATGCCCTCCTCTTCCACAGGCTCAGGATGAATACAAAGTAAGCACCCTGGCTTCCTGCTGAGTCACTCACCCAAAATTTTAGACTCCCCAAGTTGACACAGTGTATCAACCATAACACTCCACCCCTTATCAATTTGGCAACCAGACACATTTCTTTAAACCAGTTTCCAGATAAAAAGACACTATATTGCATTAGAACCATAACATTTTGCCCCCTGAATACTCATGCACATCCCTTTATGCAAAAGGCATTTAGTTCACCTGTAAGAGTTGCCAAAGTTCACAGTTTCAAGCATTGCTGAAAAGTCCAAGTCCCAAGTCTCCTCTGAGATGTAAGGCAAACTCTTAGCTATTGCTCCTGCACAAAGAAAAGTTAAACACTTCCAACACTAAATGGCACAAAATAAACATTACCATTCCAAAAGGTACAAGCAGGGGGATACAGAGCATTGAGAGCAAAGCAATTCCAACATCCAGCAGGGCTAACATTGTGTTCTGTAATTCCATATCCAACATCTGAAGCAATTTGTTGCACGTTGTGAGCTCCAAAGGGCTTGCATGAGTCCACCCCTATGGCATCTCTGGTAGTTACAGCCTCCACAGCTTCTCTCTTAGGCCTTCTTTGCTCCCCTCTTGCAGCTTTCCTCAGATGATCCAGGGTCCTGTCTTTTCTCAACTTTTGAGGTCTCCAGGGCACCTTCTGCTTCACACTTACAGCCTCACATATTGTCCTCTCAAGGGCATACTGCCTGGCCTCCCAGGCCTTCTGAAATCTGGATGGAAGCCTCTTTAACCTCAGAACTCCTGCATTCTCCATGCACCTAAAGCCAGGGCCACAAGGATGATGCCAAGGTCTGCTGCCACGTGGAGCAGTAGCTAAATTTTCCTCTCTCTTGGCCATAGGGGCCAAGTACCTGGAATGCTGGGCACACTGAATCCAATTCTGAGGAGCAAATTCTCTATGCCACCTCCATTCTGGAACATGGCACTCTTTGGTTTCCTTCTCAAGGCAAGGTCTCTCACCTTTATAGTTTTGAGGCTGCAGAGCATGTAGACTTGCTTCCTGTGATGCCTCAGGCCATCTTTTCCATTCTTTTGTTCCTTCTTAGCAACAGAGATCTCCTCAGCCTTATCTTTGCAATCCACAGCTTTACTGGAGCTTCCTTTCTGGCCAAACTCACAACATTTTAAATCATCCTGTTGGGCTCTTTGCTCTTGATTGTCAAGAGCAATCTGGCTAAAAGCCCCCAACAACAGCCATGACACTGGCCCAACATTCGACTGCTTTGAAATTTCTTTTGCCAGATTAATCAGTTTGCTGCTTCCCTTAATCTGAGTCATAGGCAAAGTCTTTGGACACAAGGAAAATGCAGACAAACTTTCTGCCAAGGCATAACATACATCATCTGGAGTCCAACAACCAACGAAGTCCTTCTTTCGAACAGAAACCTCCTGAACCTGGTCTTTACTGGTAGGATTTCTATCAGCCTTAAGTTCTCCTGAGATCTGACCAGAATCTCTCATAAAGAACAGCCAAAGGCGTTCCAGCTCTACTCTTTCAGGTGACATCTCCAAACATTTCCAAATCTTCCCACAGCCATTTCCAAAGGCTCTTGAACCACATGGTCAGGTATAGTAATAGCAACGACCCCACTCTGTTGTACCAAATTCTGTCTTGGTTACTTTTCTCTCACTGCTGAGACAAAATACCCACTGCCTAAAATGAAGGAAGCAAAGGTTTATTTAGCTTACAGTTTGTGGAGGTTTCAGTCCATACTTGGCTGCTTCTGAGGCAGAGTGGCACATGGCAGAGAGCAAATGTTCATGGCAGCGGAGCACAGCAATAACAACCAGCAAAAGGAAGGAGTGGCAGGCAAGAAGCCTCTTGTTCTCTCTTACATTGTAAACAGGCTACCCCCACCCAGGGGATGTGTAGCACTCACACAATCTCCATGCCCTCCTCTTTCACAGTCTCAGGATGTATACATGTAAGCACCCTGGCTTCCTGCTGTGTCACTCAGCCAAACCTTTAGACTACTCAAGTTGACACAATGTATCAACTATAAGAGACACCTTTCATAATGCATTTTCTTTTATGATTCACATCTCTTGGTTTTATTTTGCCCTCAATAGTCACTGTTGTCAATGTCCCTTGCTTTTTCTTCCTCCAGGCTGAAGTGCTCATGGTCTTCTTGTCATCATGGAAAGTGAATCCTTAGAGATATCTCAAGGGATACTATCCATAATATTGCCAGCAGTAAGGTTTACGTGTGTTCTCTTGTGCATTCACGGGACCTCCTACCTCTTCCTACTTATTAATGTCTTCCTGACATATCAATACATATCCCATTAATTTCACATTTTCTTGGGTGTCTAATAAATATTTCAAAGTTAACACACCTAATTTTCAACTCCTGGACTTGTGTGGACCGCTAATTGTGCCTCAGACATAGACATCTGTAACTAAATTAATAAAAACTCTACTTTTCAGTTTCTAATTGAACAGTCCACCTTCCCTCATAGTCTACACCTAATTATAACAAATAATTTCATGTTAATTTTTAAGTCCCACTAAATGTTGGACTGCTCCTTACCATCCTTCCCTGACACCAGATTCAAGTGGGTTGCTACAGTAGCCACCTAAGCACTCTCCCTGCTTTGCTGTATGCCTTTCCCAGAATTCTGTATAAACTTTTAAAAGCATAAATCAGTCAGGATGTTGATGCATAGCTGGAACACAAGCACCCTGCGAGGCTGAATCCACGAGTTCTCGAGCTGAAGCTCAGCTGGGACAAATTAGTAACTTAGTCCCACACTAACCAACTGTTTTAGTGACTTTTTTACCACTGGGATTCAACACCCAATACTAGCAAACTAAAAGAAGAGAGGTTTATTTTAGTGCCTATTTAGCTGACTCTGACACAGGAAGATATGGTGCCAGTGTCTGGCAGAACAAAGTTGCTCACATCATGGCAGCCAGAAAGCAGAGAGCGAAGCATGGAGCTGGGAGGGTGACACACCCTTGTAGGTCACAACTCCAGGGACTTGTTTTTCCCAGTGAGTCCCCACCTCCTCAGGCAAGCTGGCTATAGGGACCTTATGATCCAATCGCCTTCCAGAATCCTCACCTATGAAGTCATAAGTCTCTAGCAGGGATGTCTAGACATAAACCATAGCACCAAGAAACAAAAGCAACAAACAACAACGATGAAAATCCCTGAGATTTTAGTTCAGTACACAGGCTCTGGGTTCAGTCTGCAATACCAAATCAAGCAAAAATTAATTAACTAAATACCAGGTAATTTTACCTCTTTTCTTCCCACATGCCTAATGAGTTCCCAGATTATCAAAGCAAAGGTCTAAGCTTTGTTGAATGTTTATAAAAGTCTTCATCACCGCTCGGAGCCTCTTTGTACTGGCCCTTCCTATTCCTCCAGAAACACAGACATCCTGGGTTATCCCAGAACACATTATATATTCCCCCACTTGACAGCTTTTGTGATGGACCTTCCTGTCCGTATTCACCGAATAGCCCTGTGGCTCACTCCCGTGCCAGTTTCAGCTTTTTCCTCAGTTCTCGTTTTTGTAAAGGAGCCTGTACTGAACACTCTTAAAATAAATCACTCTCACTCCCTGGTAGCATGAATTATCCACTACATAACTTAAACACATTGTCTGACTCATAGTAAATAGCGAACAAGTGTGTTTTAATGAAATAATTAAAACTTTTCAAAGGCTTTCTAAAGAACAATAGAGAAAAATTCAAATTTTCTTGGTTTTGAAAACATCTGCCATGGTCTTCAAACCCAACTTCTCTATTTGGCTGCATTCACACTACTGCTCCGTTCTGTGCACATTCCAAAGTATTTCTCACTTCAAGGCCTTTGTACTTGCTGGTTTTCCCCATTTGTTTTTCCTTGATAGAGTCTCTATTTTCAGTTCAGATGTCTCATGTTGGACGTTTCCTGTGACCACCTCCCTTAATGTTAACGCCCCACACTGCCCTGTACCACAGTATGGTGCCCTCTGCCTGCCGCTTGGTTTATTTACTATTTTTCTTGTCCACTGTCTCTCCTCTCTAACAGAATGTAAATCTGAAGATTCAGTTATGTTTGAGATTTTTCTGGCACGTTCAAAGATGAACCCTATGCTAAATCACGCTTCCTAGAAAATAACGTTCCCCTCAGAAATGTTGGGCTTTTGGTGACAATAAAGCAGCTCCACCGAGCGGTTCATGAGTGTAAGATCACAGTGTGGAGGCAGTGGAGAGTTTTATGCATCAGCTTATGCCGTCTGAATTGTGAAGTTCAGTTCCAGTCCTTCCAAATGTGCATTGTAAAGTGAATGTGCATGTAGTTCCCTTAGAATTTCTGGTTATGCTTGCTGAGCCAGATACATTCAAAGATACACTGAGTTTAAAGGAAAATTATATCCCTCAAAGCACAAGTTAGCAGTTTTCCATGGGATAAAACTTCCCTGCCAGGTTTCTTTACCTATGAAGAAAAACACTTAACACCAATATCACGTTAGATCATTACATACTTCCACGTGTCGTGAAGTTGAACAGTATAGACTCTGCGTATGTACACAACAAATATGCAGTGTGGGTCATCTCTTGCTGTCAGATTTTATCATGAAATTCTTAGTAGCTCAATTAATTAGCTTCATGTCTGTGTTAAAACTCAAAGTTTTCTTTGGCAATGTAGATATATTCGAAGAAGGCTGTTATTTTACAAAGGGATAAAATATACTGTATTTTACATCAGAGATTCAATATTGCACTTCCCAATAACTAACTCCTTATTTATTGTGAAATAAACCACTAAAATATTTCCAGTGGTATTTTCATCTATATGGCCAAAGTAATTTCCCAGACTATATAGTATAATTAGAAAATATGAGCTCATTATTAAAATTTCCCTTCAAAAGTGTTGGGCTTTAAATATATATTGTGGAAAATGTGTTTGTTCTGCAAGCTTGGTTTGTATTATTATTTTATTGCTCCAAATACCTTTCCCTAATGAAACTTGTGACTCAATTCTTTTGCATTTAACTTTTATTTATGTTTCTAACAAATAATAGCAAGAGCTATTTTATAATATTCATTTAATTATGTAATTGAAATTGTTACCTCATACATCGACAGTAACAGAAGAAAAATGTTGCCCTTCACTCAAAAGCAAAGACTATGAACTAAAACTCCTAACATCTAAAACAGAACACAATTAATTTTAATAAGGCAAAGTCCAACAGTAAGGCGGAAAGACAAGGTACGTGATAAGCAGCCATGGGACCTAAAGGTCATCACTAAACATGATTCTCATTTACCCTTTTACTTTTAGTGTCAGGTCTTGTTCTGGCAACACCAGCCCCTGAGATTTCTCAAACCATTCTTCTGTATTGAGTTACCTTGCTAATTTAAAAGCCACAGTGATTATGCTGTGTTATGATATTAATGGAAAGGTCAATGAATTCATAAAAAGACTTATTTTTTCATTTTATGGCATTCTGAACCTTTTCTTCTTTTACAATTTTCAACAAAGTGGATAAATTTCATCTTTCATTTTGCATAATAAATGAACATCACTTTTCCCTGTCGTGTTCCCAGAGTGAGAAGCTCTGAATTGCTTGATATGGAACATTCCCTTCTTTTAAATGACAACTGGAGCTTTAATGGAAAAGAAAGAGAAAAGGGAGAAAGTGTTATCTAATAAGACAAGCTGCAATGGAGAAGATGAAAGGGTTAAAAATTACCTTCAAAAGCTCATATTAGTCACTTCCATAGTGACTGCTAATGTTCTTCTAAGCAGTCTTTTAAATAGTGTTTTACACTGAAATTATCTTTGTGTATTGTGTCCAAAGCACTAGATGTAAAGAAAACTAAGGAAGCTTTAAGTAACAGTAAAGAAAACATAATATAAGATAAAATAGAAAAAATTACCATATGTATCTCAAAGTCTAATATATGTCTAATTCTGTATGTAATTTTAGTGCTTATGTTTTTCCATATCCCATACTCCTACTGAAAGGATTTCAGATTCTTCTCATTCTATGACAGCTGGGATCTATGACAGCTGGGACCCCACTGGGATCACATAAAACTGTGGAGCCCCTACATCCCCTCCTCCCGGCACTGTCAACAGACAAGAGGGAGCCATTCAGAAACGGTGTTCATATGGCTGTCTTCTGATACATAAGTGGCTTGGGGAGAAACAATTTTGAGAATTGTACTTTGCTTATGGGTTTTATATTTCCTGTAGAGTATGTAGAGCTATGAGTTACTTAGCTTTGAAGCTGACAAAAATGGAAAATATTTAAGGAGAAGTTCTCTATGAGCATTTTGATGGCCAATATTTATTGGCACCATACGCTTTGGGCCACATGTTTATCATTTACTTACAAATACTGTATGACACAGTTTATCAAGTTTACATCAGATTATATAGCCTGAATATTTACTACTATTTTGGTGTTCTGAAATCATACAAGTAGGTTCATAATGCCCCAAATATCCAGCACAATTAAGTGAAAATCTTTCCTGGAAAAACTTGACACAAAGTGTCTGCATATCTTTCAAATATATTTAGTTTTAAAATGTCTGAACATATAGTCAGCACATAGATACACACCACATATACCATACACACCATGTACCATACACATATGCTGTACAGCATACATCAAATACAAGGATACCATACATCAAATGCATATACGGCATAACACATGACACAACATATCACATAAATAAGAAAGTATAGTACTGTAAGGGAGAGCCTGTAAAAGAACAGAGTCAAGGATCAAAGGCCAGGTTAGGATTCCTGGATAGAAGTCACAAACAAGAAAATTTTACACATGGAAAAAAAAGAGATAAAATAATGTTGAAAATGTTTAAAACTGGAAATTATGGGCAGCTGTTTTATGCTCATTTTAAAAGCTTGGTATAAAGCACTTTTTCTGAGAAATATTAAATGTACTTATACTGACCTCAATAGCTATACCATTTTTTCATAGATTTTATTTAATCTATATAAAAGGTAAGCTATAATCTGTATTTGTAACACACATGTCTAGTAGAAAATCATTACGTAAACTGTATAAAAATTTTTCTAATTAAAACAAAAATGCAAACTAAAATAAAAAAGCTGATAGAAAATGGTCAAAAGTTTTAAGGGGAATGCTATAGCAAAAATGATAGCTAAATTGTTTATGGCTTTATTAAATTATCATAATTTACATTGCTAAAGAAATATGAAATAAATTCTTAATGAGGAAACTATTACATGAAAGTTTGGCAAACATAGAAGTGAAACTATCAAGAGTTTGTGAATGCAGAAACAAAGAACACATACAGAACAGTGATTCTTGCTGTACAATTTTGTAAAATCAGTTTAAAGACTAATTTGAGTTGACATTATGCAGTACATACAACACACATTCAGTCCCTTCTTGGATCATGTGGAGAAAAGTTTGGATGTATACTCTGTGAAAAAAGATGTAAAGAAAGCCAAGCAAAACAAGTTAATAGTCACGAACAGAGAACAAATAGATTACAGAACCGTAGCTGAACATGCAAGTGTTATTCTATAAGAGCAGTTTAGAGTAGCAGTGACAATTTATTAAATGCCATTGTGTGAAATCAAACACTGACCATGCTGCCTAGACATAAGGAGTTGGCTTCTACTTCAGAGCACTGCATCTTTGTCTGCACTTTTATTACTTCCTGGAGTTTGAGGACACACACACACACACACACACACACACACACACACACACACACACACACATTAAATGGGTTTGTTACTTATAGATAGAAAGCAAAGGACAGGAGAAGTGTGGAATTCAGGGCCCACTTTAGCTGTAACCCCTCTCCTGACACACACTCCTAGGTTCAGAAAAGAAGTCCAGGGCATATAGCAGCCCATGGCTGATACACTCTCTTTATCTTGTGCCCCACTCGCATCCCATCTGGGAGACCCCCAAGCAGCCTGTCTTGGCTTTTATGCACTTTGGTAACATGATCCAGAGCGAAGGCATTGAATCTACTTTATGTCTAGGAGGGAGTGGATAAAAAGTGGAAAACCCAGCACCTGTCCATCTCAGGATGCTGCACGAACTACACATTCTATAATTACCCTTGAGAACTGTAAAGGAGAAATGGGCAAGAACTGTGTAACAAACACACATGGGTACTATATCTAAATAGATATTACTTAGTAGAATATAAAATACAAAATATTTTCATGACTGGATTTAATTCTAATGGTGTTTGGTCTTTTTTAATGCCAAGATGCACTTATATATTTGATTACTTTTAAACAACAACTGTTAAAATCAATTTAAGGTAGGAGTAGGGCTGGGGATATAGCTCAGTGGAATAAGCACCTGCCTAGCAAGCACAGGGTCCTGAGTTCGATCCCCAGTACCACCAAAAAGAAAAGGTAGGAGTCCACCACCTTCAGGCCTCAGAATAGCATCTCTCAGCTAGGAACTTAAATGCACAGCTGGAGGTGAGTGGGGAGTGAGGACCCCTACTGTGGACTATGTGTGCAAGGGTTCTTTTCTTTTTTTTTTTTTAAGTAATTAGGTAGTGCTGCTCATCTGAATCATCCGCAAACCATAACCCAAGTCCACCTCCCCCTTCAGTAGAAAATATGTCTTCTGTGAAACCAGTCTCTGGTGTCATAAATGCTGTAGACCACTGCTTAAAGAAATATGGAATGTTGAGTTCAATTTTTGTAGAAGTAGGGCATGGTTTTTAAGAATAAATTGAAAAATATCTACTTCCTTTGTAGATTCTTAAATAAAAATATTTTGCAAGCCCTTGAGGACCAGAATTAGAGACACATTACACAAATGTAAAAAGAATGCTTAAGAAATTCTCATTATCTTCATTTTCAATTATTTTATTTACAAGCAAATGACAAACTTTGAATCACATATGATTGCAAAAAATTTTTTTTATAACAGTAAATTATTAATTTAAAGTTACGAGCCTTTTAAAATGGTGCCATTTTCTGCATAACTTCAGTTTAAAATGATACAGAAATAGATCAAATACTATAAGAGACAAGGGTATATGGGAAATGTTTGATTTCTTCCAGGTCAACTTGTATTTCAAAAAGAGAGTATCTTTAACTTAAAATCACATCAAAGCTATGCTGTAGAAGAAAGAAATTCTGAAGAGTAATACTATAATTGTTCTATAGAATAGTGAAACTTTAAAAATCACCAGAATAATATTCAAGGTCTTGCTGAACTTATGATAAACGCTAAATTTTATATCGGATACCCTACATATTATTTTTATTTCATCTTCCACATCTTTACACATAGAAATCAATATGAGTTACAATTTGCTACTTATGCAAAAATTTATAGCAAATAAATAGAGAATATTAATACTGGCAGTTTACCTAATGAGATGCTGTTTCAAATATGCAAGCCTAGCAAATGACTTGTAAAGTGTCATTGAAAATTAAAAGTAGCAACATTTCATGAAGAGTTGCAGAGATCAGAAACTGAAAAATGTCTTTACTCAATCCAAATTCAACTTTTGCTTATTTGACAAGATGATATAAACATACAGTCCAAAAATAAGTACAATTATGCTATAACATCTGACTTTTTCATGAGAAAATTTAGGAAATAACAAAATGGAACACTGTTTATGTGATTCTGAATCTGCTTTGTAAACTGCTGTGACTGATTGTTATTAAAAGAGCTCCAGTTCACCCTTTATTTCATATGTGTACAAAGCTCAGAGCAGTGAAACAAAAGCAGTAGGTAGACTCAGTAAAAGGGATTAGACTGTGCTATAAAGAGAAAGGAAATTAGCACGAATTCACCCTGAACTTGGGCTTCAAAATATTCTTTTCAGTTATATTAATCCCATTGTTCTTCTGTAATAAAAGGAAGAAGTTTTGCCATGTCTCATCTCAACAATAACATTAAAATGACTTAATGGTCCTTAGTGATGAAAATTTATATTTTTATAATGAAGTAAGTATGTTTGTCAATAAACTGAATATTTTTAAAGATTGAGAGTAACTACTCTGGGGAGCAGCTCCTGCATTTGCTTGGTACGAATTGTTCCACCTCACACCGCAATCCATTTTGATAATTTTGTTTAACTGCTTACAACAAATTAAGAAGCAGCACCTACATAGGTATCCATGACAAAGAATAATGACTTCCTTAGATAATTTTATAGTGAGATATTTGTGAATATTCTGCTCAGGATAAAAGTCAATCAGAGTTGGTTTTATTCACTTAATATGTAACCTAAATTGTAAGGTATTTTGGAAAATGAGAGTTAGGAGAAATGAGAATCCACAGATTAGAATTTAGGATGTAGGTACCAATCAGAGAAAATTTTAATTAAAAAGATTACATGATAGTACATTCTAGAAATCATAAACCACACAGCAACATTTAACTAATTACCTAAATTGGCATTTCAAAAATTTGAATGCCTAGAGCCAGCATAATTATTCATATCACATTTGTACTTTATACAATTTGTACCAATATCAGTTCTCCTTTCCTTAGATACAAAGATGTCTCTTTTTGTTTGCCATTACTTTGAAGACTTTTTTTCTTGTACAAGACTTCAGAAACTTTTATTTAAGTTGTAATATATCATTTGGTATTCCTTGTCAGAATTTTATTTCCTGCAGGAATTTTATGAGCTCCTTCAGACATAACAGGGTTTCTGCTTATTCAACCATCGGGCAATTGTTGCAGTAGATCCTGGGGTGTGACAGACCTTTAACTGACTATTGAAACTGAAGATCTGAGAAAATCTACTCGTTAAAGTTTTCAACAACTGCTTCACAAAATGTCGGAGTAGTTTTCTTGCCCTTTCAATTTCATGTATGATAATGTAATGTGACTATTCTGTGGATTTGGGGATTTTTTGAAGTATGTAAATACATACTCATAAAAATTAAATTACGTTAAACATAGAAACATGTCCCATAAAAAAATGTACGTTTTTCTGATTTATTCCTCTTTTCTGCTGCTCTCACTGTCATGTCTCTCTTCAGAGGCACTCAGCCGTTGTGGGTTTACTGTATAATATTCTAAAACTTTCCACTACAAGGATCTGTTTCTTTCTTTACCAATTTTGAAGTAAATAACCCCAAATGTGTACAGGATTCTTTTACCTAGCATCTATCATTTTATCCCACTTGGAAAACATTGCTAACGTAGTGTATATGATCTCACAGATTTTTCCATGTTTATAAAAGGTACAGTTACATAAGTATTTTTCTATTATAGTATGTGAGATCATGCAATGAACAGTATTTTGAAGAGTAATACTTTTCACTTCAAGTGCGTCTTCTACAAAGACACTCAAATAAAACAACATTCTGATGAGAAATCTGAAATGACATATTACAGTTTAAATTCTATAAGCTGACATAAGAAAATTCTCTGAGTTAGACAACCACATACACCAAGGTGTGGATATTCCCACTGTACATTTTTAGATGTATGGCACATCCATACAGTTGCTTTTTTTTTCTGTCTTTTTGAGACAGAGTCCCACTATACAGCTCAGGCTGGCCTGGAGCTCCCTTTGTAGCCCAGGCTGATCTCGAACTCACAATGATCCTCCTGTCTCAGGTTCCCAAGTGCTGGGATTACAGGAGTGCACCACCACACTTGGCACTATGTATTTTTCTTAAAACATAATACTTGCTCTATAACCTTGTTGCAGACCTGTTAAATTTATTTCTTTAATAAAAATACTAAATGAAAGATTACTTTGGTTTACTTGAATTTTAACTTGAAGTGTTTTTACTGAATATTTAAATGTCACAGTTGCTTTAGCGGATTTTTATTGAAATAGTTTTTTATTTATATTAATTTTGAGATAATCTTTTTGGTACAGGAAAATAAAACTCCCAACCTGAACGCTATCTGAGATGAGTTCATGTTCTCTAAAATCGAAGAATGAATTTTAGGAACAACGGAGGTTAAGAGCAGAATACATTTATTGAGAGAAAGAAAGCTTCTGTCCAAGAGAGGGACAGAGGGGGGCCCGAGTGGGTTACCCCCCAACTGTCTTTTCTAGGGAATTTTATAGAGAAAAACCATGAGGTGAGGCGGGTCCTAGGTAGGGGAAATGGACAAGACTACGGTCAGCCAATAAGATTACAGGTATAATTGTCCAAGTAAGACTGAGTAAACTGGGATCCAATGGGGAAGCGAGTCACGTAGCAAGCGGGCATGGATACAGATCAGGGGCTTTTCCTGTTGGGGTCGGGCTAGTGACTCTTCCTGGCTCTTTTTTTTTTTTTCACTTTTATTTTAAAAGTAAAAGAACAAAAACATGTTAACAAACACACAAAGTAGCATAAGAATAGTACAATCAAAACTGAGTTACAGACATGGTGATGGAATCAACAATGGTTGCTGCATTACATATTGATAACTTTGAAGTGTATATTCAGGAACATAGATATAGACATGCAAAATTGATCAAACAATTAATCATCAACTATTCCTTACAATAAAGTGACCTAAGTCAGTAGTACAACTATGTTAGATATGCTGCATATACATACATACACACATACATACATAGATAGTTATCCCTTCCTTTTTCGTTTTTTTATATAATTTTTTTAAAGTGTCAAAGAAAAAGAACTACATCAACAAAAAAAAAGAGGAAAGCATTAACAAAGAGACACAAAGTAGCACAATAACAGTATAATCAAAATTGAATTATAGACAAAGCAACAGGAAACCAACAATAGTTGTTGCATTGCATATTGATAACTTCAAAGTGTTTGCTCAGGAAAACACATATAGGCATACAGGATTGATCAAACAACCAGTCATCAACTATTCCTTACCATTAAGTGACATAAGACAATAGTCGAACCATGTTAGCCCTCCTGCACATATGTATATACGTACATACATACATACATTTTTGCCTCTTTCCTCCTTTCCCTCATCCCATCTATTCTTTACTTTTGAACAGCTTTCCTTCTTGTCTCTTAGTTTATATTCCCACCCTCAGATTCTTCCTGGCTTTTAGAAGGTGGTTTTTACTTATTTAGAATATCAATCCCTGACCTTTCCACCTAGGGAGGTATGTGGGTGCATTTGTTTAGCCCCTTTGGTCTTAAGGTCTGGCCCACAGGTATCATCTTTTATGTTGGCTCCTTCGAGAGCCCGGCCCTGTCTGACTGCCTATAATATTTCTATCCAACTCAGCTGCCTATAACATTTTTGTTTGGTTTTTCGCCTCATTGTAATTCCTGCCTAGTTATTATGGCAACCAGCCAATATAGCGCTTGTGGTCATGTGTTGTGCTCAGCCAGTATGGTGCCAAGTCAATCTGGTGCAGGCCTTCAAACGCCATATGCTAAGCGCCACCCTTTTTCCCCGGAGTCAAATTACAACCCCCTACGCACCTTTTTGTAATATCCTATTTCCCTTTCCCACGCTCCTGCCCAATCCTGGTCCACAACGTCAGGCGGTCTGCCTTCTAATCCCTGCCTCCCGCCTAGGGTTACTTGACCCGAGATCCTGCGGCATGCCCTCGGAAGTTCCACGCCTTCTTTCCTTCCCCTACTGTGGTTTTCCCTGCGCCCGCAATAAAGGCATATTTTATACTTTGCTTTACTTCTCTCTCCGCGCTGGAAAAAAACCTATCAATTTTCATCATGTTAAATTGTGTATCTATTATTTCAATACATCATCTAGAAACATGGAAATTTTATTATGTGGAAATCTGTTTAGTTCCCTACCCCTGCATGTTAGTAAGATTTTATTCTTAATTTCAATAGAATGTATACATTTTATTAAATTTTTATATTTTCTATTCTGCTGCTGTTGTGTACTGGATTTTAATTTTTTTTTCTACTGCGCTTAACTGAAATTGGTATTTTAGTTCATTCATCAAATTATTATTCTTTATCACTATCAATATAGGATTTGGGAGTTTTATTCCTTTGAAAAATTTTCTTTGCCAAACTATTAGATTAAAATTACCTCCTTCTTTGCACTTCTTTACTAATCATGAACACAGCCGCACTTTTGTGTGCTTACGGAATTATTTTCTAAAGAACCATCCTACCTGAATCACCCTTCCCTCTGCATGTGTTGGTTAGGGAGGACTAGCCACGGGTTTGGCTTTGCAGCATACCTGAGGACTAGTGGATCGCACTTCAAAGAGTGCTTGGGTGGTCAGAGAGACGTGGCTTCGGGTGGCCCAGGACTCCTCCCTGGCCACTTTGTCTTTAGCACTGTCCTCCCTTCCTCCCAGCAGCCGTTTGGCTCCAGCGCTTCCTGCTCTCACGTGTCAGCCCGAGTGCCAGCTGGCAATACACTGACTCCGCTCAAATATGAGTCGACTTAAACATCTACTTTTACATTGCGGCTGTCAGAGCGGCTAGTCAGGAAAGCTGACTAACAGAAGTAAAATGTTAATACGAGGCTCTATTGGTTGCAAGGACCAGTTTACTTCCTTACTATTTTTCCTAGTTTACCGCTGACACTTGGTGCAAATTTGTAATAGAGGATCCACTTCCATTCTTGCCGTTTGACCACTGACAGACTGCAGGCTCCACCCCTGCCATTTCCTCCTTTGCCCCGCCCCTGGGGTACTCGGCAGCAGAGGGTGGGCACTACTTTCTTCTCACAAACCATCCCCACACAAGGAAATATTATGCAAGCCCCATATGACTGCCCACAATCCCTTGCTTTACTGTGCACCAAACCTAAGCACTTACTGTGCAATCATTTTGCTATTCTTTACATAGGTTGTAATCTTCATTTCTTATTCTTTGGTGCCAGTTCCCCATTTACCTTCAGGCCCGTTATTCCTTATAGGAGCAGGGCCTTTCCTCAGCATCCACTTGGAAAGCGAACTCCCAAAATAAAGCAGTGTGCTATTCAGTAGCCCTTGTTACTGCTTCCTATGGAGGCCACTTTTGTTCTTTGGGATTCACAATAAAAGATAATGTTAAGCCAAAATAAAAACAAGAATATCACAAAATGTGAATGAATTGTAGTTTAAACTATCATTTTCTAGCCTATTGAATCTTTTTACTTTTTATTCAAAATTTAATTTTTAAGGTCTTCAAACATTCATCAAAAGATAATTCCAAATGTAAACTTACTATAGCAAAGTTTGACTATTTTTTGAGAGTTTTACTGACAATTGTTATATAATAACTAGCTTAAAACTTACCAAAATGTTAGAATTACTGTTATTTGTCCTGTTTCACAGATAAATAAATTAAGATACCAGATAGGGACAGTTCTTTACATACTACAGAACAGTCTAGGAAGATTAAATCTATACTCTTACTCATAGCTGGCTGAAACAGAGCAAGTGATTCTATGTTCGTATTAATATATAGCATGTTCTCCCTCGCTTTTGATGGAGCTTTTGATGTTATCAAACCAGCATGAGAACTACAGTTGATCACGTCCATAGCCAAAACAATGCGGTAGAAGTAGGAAGAACTACTGTACCCTTTTAAATAGAACCAAAATAATAAAGGAGAACTTAATAAAATATATGAAATAAGCACTGAAAACAGCAAGAAATACATTTTATAAAAATTCCATTTCTCCTCCATCTTAATAAAATTGTTCCATTTTATAACAGAAGTATAGTCCATATAGTTCAATTATTTTTAAATCTTTTCTTAGATTTTAATTTTTAGTACCTGTTTGGCATACACAGTGTTTATGTTCCTCGGGGGGAGTTTGTACCGGTGCATAACACATCTTAGCACTCTTCCATTCCGTTCCCTTCCCCTCCTTTGCCCCCTGCGTCTCTTAATATCCTCTTTGGCAAAAGCTATCTCTGTATTTACTGTTCTGTTTATTTTGCTCTTTGTTTATATTTTGGTTGCTTTTATATGAGAAACTTCAATTATCTTGAAACAATAAATCATACCCAAATAATAATAAATGCATAACGACCAAATATAAATAATTAAAATCTGAAAAGGTACACACTTCCTTCACTGTGTATTTGTGATTCAAGTCCCTGTATTTGGAGAAAGAATATTTATAGTTGTCAAAACTTCAGCTAAATTATAATAAGACTTTACTTCTCAGAGTAAAAAAAAATGAAAACATTTTCTGTTAATTGGCCCATAGTAACTTCTAGAAGACTTGATCTGTAGTTAATGCCTTTTCAACACTATAAATAATGCTAATATTTCAGCGTTTCATTAATCAAAGACAAAATTCTTGACCACAAATTTTGGAAATGTCAAATGGCAAGTGTCAAATAAATTTTATGATGAATGGAATAATTTCTCCATGACTACAAATTGAAATGAAACCTGATAGAATAGTAGAGCATGAGCTTTAAATACGTTTGAGAGATCCATTTATAGATAATAAAGTTGAAATTAAAATAATTTAAGTGGTGCATGTAAAATGACACGATGGTGAATGTCAAAGTAAGTACCACAGAATGAGTCTCGAGAAGATACAAGGGCCATCGGCCACTGTAACAGAGCACAGGCTGTGTCCGTGTGTGCGCCTGGAACTGGAAGCATAAAGTGACAAGAGCACGTTCTGTCTTCCCTTGCCCCTCACAAAATTTTTGATAGATTCATATTATCAGTAAGGTCAACTAATTTATCCTGTGAAAACAAGGTAACAGAATAACTGCTTTAAACTATGATATGATACGACCGCAGGAACCTGATCCGGATTCTCTCTCCATTTCTTGTTAAAAGAGCTTGACCCTGTGGGCTTTGGGCTGATAAATCTGTTGTACCGTTTGAATTGTCGCAGCTGGGAGTAAGCTATATTTACTTTCTGAATTGTGTACTTCCATCTGTGGACACTGGTAAACTCGCGAGAGATCTGATTGTCTGAGATTCCGAGGGTGAGAGGAGAAGAATTTATTTTCCATCTTGCAAAATGTGAAATTTCAGTCAACATCAAGTTGCTGTGCATAACTATGAATATGAGCGTTTCACTATGAATCTGCATTAATTAGATAAGGACTTAAAAATGAACAAAAACTGAAATAGAAGTAATATTCTTTTGCTACTTTTCAAAGACCCAAAAAGTTTTCTTTTCACACGAATCCTCTATATTTATAATTGGGAACATTTAATATAAACCTTAGGCAGTTGACAATTTTTAATTTACTTTGACTTTAAATTCAAGATGATTCAAAATCTATTTCGATATGACGAGGTAATGAGATATAGTGAAAAAATATATAAATGTACCAAACACACGTGTAATACAATCTGATTATATGTAATTTGGTGAGAGTGTGACAGTGATTATTACCTCTTTATTCCTGTTTCCTCCTTTTTAATTAATGCGAAAGTATGTACACACATAATAGTTTCAATTAAAGTTTCTTCTTTCAATCATTTATCAGCAATCCATAGGCATTTTTTTCTTTTTTTGCAACATTGATTTATCATGTGTACTTAAATCCTAAATGAAGCAATAATAAACTCTTCCAAATTAAGATGCAAATTGATTTTGCCTGGCTACCAATGGGAAAAGCAGAAGTTCTGTACTTCCTCTTAGTTGTAACAGAGCTATAAATAAACAACATTTGGCGTTTCATTGCAAGTTGGAGTTAACTTTCTTGACATGATGGAGTTGTCAAGAAGCCAGCACTAGGGTGACTTACTGGGTTCCAGAGCTCAAAAGGTTTCCATAGGGTGCCCATCTGTTGCTTAATTTTAATGATGCCTATGTATTAAAAAGGGTATTAGTGCCTATACTGAAGGTGAGGATAGTGCTTACACTTCTAATTTTATCAAAGTTTAAAATTATTAGAATACGGACTACATAAGAAAATCGGTGGATATTTGCTTTTCCTCAGTCGTTCATTGTCCTATAAGAGCTTCTGTCAAAGTAAATCCAAAGATTTAAAATAACAATTTAAATTTACTTTAAAATCTGAGATGCAAATAATTAGGATACTGAAGACAAGTTTTTTTTTTAATTTGGTCAGAAATTAATGTTTCTGTCTGTATATTCCAGAATTCAAACTTTTATAGTACCAAACATATTAGCAGTGGAGTATAAAAACTACATAAATCTGAAACATTGAAACAGTCTGATGTGAGATGCTAATTATCCCCGATATTTCAAAGAGATAATATTCTAAATTTCTCATAAACAACTTTAAACTATACTAGCTTGGTGAACCAGAATTCCACATAAATTTGTTGGGCGTAAACTGAAACCAAAGCATATCAATTGGTTATCTGCTTGTGATGTCAAAACTAAGGAATTCCAAGATGAAATGAGTATGTTAACTTGGTTTTCCACATGGATTGCATTCTGTGAACTCTACATGGAAATTATACTTAGTTCCAAAGAGGGTATAGTTAGATTAGGTGAGATGGGGTAAAGGAGCATGCTCTACTGACATAGAACTCACCTATACTAAGGAAATATTAGAAACAGATAACAAATTCAAATAGCTAATATTGTTCTTTAGATATTGCATATTTATGATATTTTCTAAATTACATGTGGAAAATTATCTTAAATAGAAATATTTTTCCTGCTTTTTCTTGTGATGTGAAAGGACCAAACCCAACATAACAGTGGTTTTAACCCTCAAGAGATTTAACAAGATTTTACCCATACTCCCTTTTAGCCAAACTATATATCTTCTCATTTCACATTTTCTTATATTTTCTAGACTATGGAGACTAGAACTTATGTAATAAAGGAATGAAACTTAAGTACTTATCAATAAATTGTATAACAACTATTAATGTCATTACAGATGTATGCATGTATACTCATACACACAACTACATTTGTTTAATCGAGTTTAGATGTAATAAATTAATTGAAAATGTAGGGATTTGCTTATGTTACTGGTAGGATTAGATTTCTAATCTGTGAGATATGAAACAGAAGGAGGATAATATGTCACAGAAACAGGAATTGAAGGTACAACAATTATTTTCCACTCTGTCTTGTTTGGGACGAGAGGATACTGGATATTAAATTTCAGAGAAGATATGTAATTGTAATAGAGATGCTGACAAGAAAGTAAAAGCATTGAACAGATGATATGCATGGCAATGCAGTGACAATTTTGGGAAAGGGTGACTTTATAAAATGTTAGCTTTATAGGCAAAATAAAAACTGGATAAATTGCATTACTAGTTTCAAACCTAAAATGTCAAGACCTCAGAATTCATTGGTCTCATACTTGAAGGAAAAAAAAAAAAAAAACACAGCTGGGTAAGTAGAAAAACCTAGCTGGTATTTAGACCCTGAGTTCATAGGGAAATGGTTGATGCATCCAGAGACACAACCACGAGTGGCTTCACTACAGAGGAAGCCACCGATGGCATAAAATGTTACGAATATGAACAGTGGGAATTCGGTGAGTTTTTAAAACTGAAGCACTCCTTGGGTGCTAATGTTGTAGTGGAACTCCTAAGTGTTTATGGTTTCCTTTGGGAAGCTCACCAATATTTTCCTGTTTCTTTCTTTCTTTCTTTCTTTTTTTTTTTTTTAGTGTTACATGTCTGTAGTACATAATGTTTACATTTCTTATGAGGGGTTGTTACCTGTACATGTTGTAGTTTGCATCCTTTCTTTTATCTCCTTTCCCTTCCCTTCTTCCCGCCTCCAGTCATCTGATTCTCTTCCTTTTCTGCATATATTTGACACATGTAATGATTATATTCCTCGTGTGGAATCTGTACATAAGGATAACACATTTTATTTCCCTTCTTCATTTGCTCTCCCTCGCCTTGCACCCACCCTCTCTTGGTCTCCTTCCCCTTTGAAGAAGTTTCCCCTTCGTACTTCGTCCTATTTATGTTTTATTGTTCATTTTCATTTTTTTATTTTGAAGAGAATACAAATAATAAAAAGCATTAGAAATGATACAGAATTTCAAAAAACTAGATGGTATGAATTCAGGAATGGTTGCTATCTGGCATATTGCTGTCTTCAAAGTAGTTGTTGATTTTGCTCTTTGTTTATACTTTGGGTTTTTAACATAAGAGAAACTATGTGATACATAAGTTTTCATGTTTGATTTATTTCATGTAGAAGCATGATCTTAAGGACCATGGAGAAAAAGGAATTTAAGACATTTTGCTCATGGCCCTGGCAGTAAGAAGAGAAGAGTAATCATTATGAAATATACCCAGAATGTTTTGTTTCAGAATGTACTGTGTCCTTCAAAAGATGTGTAAGAGCCACATGCCAGCTGAGGGAAGCACATTTCTCCTGTTCTAACCTCTCTGTTCTGGCCGGCTCGTATGAAAGCAAAAACTGAAAGGAATAAAACGCAACTGCAGTCACAGCTTTAAAGACATAAACTGGGAATGCTGTGGTCAAAGAAACATTATAAGAGCTTGTGGAGTAAGCCCCCTGGGGAACGAGAGAGGCAGATTTTAACCTAGGAAACAAAACAGGGAAGCCGACAAACAAATTGAGAGCTTGTCAAACCCGAAATGCAAAAAGAAGAAAGCTTGAAGGCAAAGAAGAAAAGAGCATATAAAGAAACCTGATTCAGATTCCAAACATAACATATGCATATGTAATATTTAAGAGGAAAAACAAAGGAAAAAAGGACAGAAGCAATAATTTAAGCAATAATACTTGAGAACATTCCAAAATTAATGATCAGGGAAGATCATAAACCTACAAAGCCCAGGGAACATTAACTAGGATAGATTCCTAAATTTGAAAATAAAAGAATCCAAGAAATTAAGAACATACATTATTATTCATATTATCTTCCCACTGCAATAGAGGAAAATCACGAAAGAAATTTTGAGAAAAGTATCCCTTGAGCAAATCAGTGAGATGTACTGAAAGTAGTGTTGGGAGGGAGATTTATAGTATTAAATACATACTTCACACAAACAACATGATCCAAAACCAGTAATATAAACTTCTACTTGAGAAAGCTAAAAAGCTTTTAAGAATAAAGAAAACAAAATAAAAAGATGGTAAATAGTAGTAAATCAATAAAGCTGAAAGCAATAAAGAAAATCAGTGAAACCAAATGGTTCCTTAGAGGGTTACAGGAAATTGTTAAACTCTATTATATCCAACCAGAGCTAAGAGATTTAAAAAAAATAACAAAACTTAGCAATATCAGAAATGAAGAGAGATTTCACTGATTCCATGGCTGTCTAAATACTAAAATGAATGTTGCTAACAATTTTATGATTGTAAATTTAACTTTACTACTAGAAAAATGAGTGTCCACAAGACTCTTAGATAAAATTAGGAAATGACTTAGACCTACCAAGTAACAGTGCACTGACCAGATCTCTCTTCCTAGTTTTTCATGAACACTTAAGTACCAGTTCATTACAATCTTTTCATAAAATATAAGCAGCAAAAACAATTCCAGAACTCTTTCTATGAGGCCAAAGTTGACCTGAGTACAAAGCAGATGAAGACATTTGTAGAGAGCAAATCTACAAATATGGCCACCTACATAAAACCTGTATAAAATATTATTGCATCACATATCAATGGATGAAATGAATTATTCACACAACTATTTTAGATACTCTTTGAGCATGTTAAGCTTGCTTAACATTAAAAAAATCTATGAGCAAAAAAGAGAAAACAAATAAAAAATTAAAAAGTCTATGAGCATAATCCATCATCCTAACACATTTAAACAGCAATTATGGGACCATATTAAGTTATACAATAAAAGCATAAAAAAATCCAACTCCAATTTATGATAAAAACTATCACCAGACTGAAAATCATGGGATCATTCTCAACTTGACAAGCAATATGTGTAAAAACTTGCAGGTAACATTATGTTGATGGTGAAAGAGTGTATATTATCTTTCTTAGATCAGAAAAAGTCATATATGTTCCTTATCATAACAACTATTTAATACTACAAACTGGGGAGGAAGAAATAAAATGCATTTTTAGGAGGTAGCATGAATCTTTTTCTAAAAAGAAATTACAAGAAAATATTTGAAACAGAGGCTATAGCATTCAAGTCCAGTTTAATAAAATCAAGTGTTTTCTTTTATATTACCTGTGAATAACTGGAATCCTAAATCAAAAGTCAATCTATAATAGAACATACATGGAGACAAAAAAGAGAAATAATCAGTTACATACCTAACAAATTATGTGCAGGATCAATTTGCAGAAATTCATACAACATTGATGAAAGAAATTAAAGAAGTTCTAAATAAATGCATGGATTCAAAGAATGAATACTATTAGGATACAAGTCCTTTTCAACTTGATCTACAGATTCAAAATAATTCCAAGGAAGTTCTAGTAGGGTACTCTGTAGATACTAACAAACAGTTTGTACAATTTATGTGGAAAGGAAAAAGACTGAGAATAGCCAATAATGCTGAATAAAAACAAACTTGGAGGACTCATATTACCAAAATCTTAACACATTGTAAAACTAATAAAAATATAGAAATGGAATAAAAATGGTATTCCCTAAATAGAACCATGTATAATAAATATATTTTTGGCAATTCAAAAGTCTAACTCAACAAACATATGATGATATTACAAGAAAGAGAATCTATAGACCTATCTGTCTTTCATGGACATAGATTCAAAAGACTATGAAAAGTCTAGAAAACAAAACCCCACACATTAGCATTTATATAGATATAAGTTCAAATTTATAAAATTTCTAATCATAATCATAGGAGAAAAATCTGTTACTGAGGACTTGGCAATGTGTTTTTAGAAAAAATACACAAAGCAAGATTTTATGAACATTAAATCTACTTCATGAAAATCACTATTAAGAAAATATAAATTGAGCTGCTAAGAGAAAATATTTAAAAAATCACTTGTGTGATAATGACTCATGTCTCAAGTGTAAAAGGAACATGCAAAATTGAACAAAGGGTAAATAAACAATCCCACAAAAACCTGTCAAATGTTCTGATCAAGCACCTTATCTAAAAAGATATACAGATGGCCAATAAGCATATGAAATAATTGCAACTTCAGATATGATTAGGGAATTGTGAGTTAAAACATCGATAAGATACTACTACATACTTATTAAAATGGCTAACATCCAAAGCCTGACATTACCGAGTGTTAGTGAACATATGGTCCTACAAGAATCTTCTTTCCTTGTTGGTGGGAGTTTAAATTCTGTAACTACTTTGGAAAATGGTTTGGACATTTGTTATAACGTTAAACATTGTCTTTCATGCAATTCAAAACTCATGGTCTCATTTATCTAATTCATTTGAAACATATTTCCACACACACACCAAAACGCACGTGGTAATTTTGTCTGTTTTTTTCTCCATACTATCCCAAAATGTAAGCAAACAAAATTCCTTCAACATGTGAAGAATAAAAAAGTGCAATATATTCACACAGTGGAATACTATAGACTATTATCCATTGGTAATAAAGTACAAAACCATTCAAATATGTGAAGTTATTTTCATGCATTTTGCGTTATTCAGCTTTTGCTTCTAGGACCGAATAACTGACATACCCAACTGAATAGAGGGGACATTTATTTGGTTCATAAAACAAAGAGATTTCAGTCGTGCTCAACCAGCTGCAAGGCAGAACCATCATGGCGGAGCGGCAAGCTGCAGAACAACGGCTTAGTTCACGGCTGCTGGGAATCAGAGTGCACGAACAGCACCAACGAGGAAGGAGTGACCCGCCCGCTAGAACCAGATATATCTTTACTGTTAGTAATCTCTAGCTGGCGCCTAAGTCAATCACATCGATACTTATATTTTTAAGAGCAAAACATTTATTGAAGGAAAGAAAACTTCGGTCCAAGAGAGGGACAGAAGGGGGCCCAAGTGGGTTGCCCCAGGATCATACTGATAATTAAACTTCCCTGTTCCACCCTCACAAAAACGTCAAATATATTTTAAATCTGTACTTTTAAGCAAAAGACTCTAATATGAAAGAGATTCTGGAATAAGGTTCCACTTATATGACTTTCTGTAAGAGGCAAAACCTGCAGCAAGAAAGAGAACAGCGGTTGGCAGGTTCGGGGGTGGGGGGGTGGGGAGGGCTGAATGGCGGAAGGGCGGGAAATGCGTTGGAGCGCTGACGCTCCCCTGTGTCACAGCACGCTAGTGAAGAGTGATGTGTCTGTCATCGTTGATAGAATATTAAACACATACAATAAACTTTGATATACGCAAGGTTTGAAAATGTATTTGGCATTTATGAGGTCCATGGATTGAATGGAGAATAAAGCCAAACTCTATATTTCAAAGAAATCGGATTGCGTGGCAAGAATATGAAAAGGATGTATGAAGAGGATGTACACGTTTCTGACTTCTGTGTAATTTATTAAATCGTTTAACTTTTACGTTACTGGGGGTGAAGGCTAACAATTTTGAAGCTGTTGTCCAAATATACTGGATTTAAAAAACAAGGAAGCATGTGGCACTTGGTGAGGGCTTTCGCGTGAAGATGTTAAGAAGTGCTAACCACACGGGCACATTTTTAGCATGCTGGTCTTCCTTAATCGCGTTCAAATTTCCTTTCTACTGTTTCCTCCATTTCATGACAATATTCCACCACCCAATAAATTACCTATATTATAACACCTGGCTTTAGATTCACACTTTTCATAACCTTTATCCACCATATTGAACACTGTGACACACGGGCTCAGTTTTCTAAGTTTCTCCAACCCTCTGCTGCACTAGAAGGGAGCCATTAGCTATGTTTGGTAATTGAGCACCTGATATGTGGGCAGTGCCACTAAGGAAATAAATTTTTATATATAAATTTCCTTGATTGAAATTTAAATGTTTAAACCAATACTCCTTTCACTAATTGGAAAATTTGAATGTATTTGGGAGAACTAGGGTATACATAAATAAACTTTTAAAACTACATTTTATGAAATGTAAATACCAAGGAAGCATTTCTGATAGTTTCATACCTGGATTGAGATACAAATTTTGAATGAATATATATATATATACACACACACACACACTTGTACATGGTTTTATGTTAATTACATGCAAAATAATTGTATTTTGGGCTAAAGAAAATGTTATCAATATTATTAAAATTGACTTCACTTGTTTATTTTTCCACTTCTAGAAAAACAACCAGAAAATATAAAATCACCTAAATAGCTTATAACATATTTCTTTGAACAGCGCTATCCTAGATGATTATTCACTTTTGCTACAGTATTTTTTTGTTTATTTCTATTCCTGGAAATTAAACCTAAGGCTTTTGCACTGAGTTACATTTGCAGGCCTTTGTATTTTTTGTTTAGCGGTGGGTTTTCACTAAGTAGTTAAGTTGCCCAGTCTGGGCTACATCTCACATCCTTCAGCATCATCCTGCAAGGTTCTGGCATTCCAGGCACGTGCCATCATGACAGTCTCCACATCACTTTGAATTTCCTAATGGAGAACATCATATTTTATCTTGGATATTTCCTCTGGCTTCTTAAATTTTCTGTGCCTGCCACATTGACTCCCCACATCAGTGTATACCTTCCCATCTCTCTACACTGCCTGTTTGTAACTTGAGATATTCTTTATCATATGGAACAGACATCATTCTGTATAAGTATCCAATTGGTTCATTTTACATGGTGATCCTTCTAATGTGAAAAATCACATCTTATTTAATTTAAACCCTTTTGTACCTTTAGTCCATAGTTCTCTCAATCTTCTCTCTGCTTACCTCACCAGTATCATTCCTGGTTTTCCTTCAAAGCATATTTTGTGTTCACACCAAATTGGTCTCTCTGATTTAAAAATATTCTAGGATTTCTTTGCAACTGGATTTTAAAATTTTTAGTTGTTTCCTGCATGTGGTTTATAATTTAATGTCTAATGCCAGAGCAATGCCCGATAGTGATGACAGGCACAACTGAGTAAGTGGATGAAGGAATGCAAAAATAGACCTTAGTAGAAATGAACTACTGTACAATGCTAGTTATTTTATAAATGTATTTTCTAGAATTGAAAATCAACCACTATTTTTATTTGCAGAAAAAATTATTATATTAAACATTTAAACTTGCCATTTTAAAACTGATTCTGCTCTTTCACTACAGTTAAATAACTGATCTTTTTTTCAAGGTATTTTAATTGTAAACTTTTTATTGTTGCCTTGTAAAATACTTGTAATTTAAACTGGAAAATATTCAAAATCTTAGCAGTTTGCTTTCAAATCTGGGAGTGAAACAAAAATCACTACAAAGCAAATTAGCAGTTTTTCTCATCTACTGTAATCAAAGAAAGTGTGGGAGGATTGCAGGCCTTCTGAGAGCACATATTATAGTTCATTATGTAAAATAGAGGTAAAAATGAATGCAGGAACAATTACTATGTGAACTTAGTATTCTTTTATGTAGTATTACAACTGCTACATGTATTTCTTAAATGTTAAGGCACATTAGAATTATAATGTGTTGTGCATATATTAATGGTAGATTTGTATAATTATGCCAATGACATACTTCTATGATCTGGTCCTGGGAGTATAGTTGGAGTGCTCCTGGTCCTTTAATTAAGAGGTAGATGCAGTAAAAGGTAATAGATAACATTATAATAAAATGTTTATTTATGTGGCAGGTGAGAATACCAAGATGAAAGATCAATGAATGTAGAAACTGCCATGTTCAGAACAAGTTCAGTTGTGACTGGAGAGTCGTGAACAGTTACTCTCAACAACTCAACTGATAACAAATGCTAGCAGGGGTGTGGAGAGAAAAGAACCCCTTGCTACTACTGGTGGAAATGTAGACTGGTGCAACCACTGTGGAAATCAGTATGAAGATTGCTCAAAAAACTAAGACTACAGATTCCATTTGACCACACTGTTCCCATTCGTGGTATCTTCCCAAAAGAATTAAAAGCATCATAGCACAGTGATATATGCACACTCATATTTATAGCAGCATAGTTTATAGTAGCTAAATATTGGAAACAATCCAAATGCCCATCAGTTGATGAATGGATAAAACAGATGTGTTTTTTAAACAATACAATGGAGTACTATTCATCCATAAATAAGGAGAGCCTCGAGACACTTTTTGTGAAATGGGTGCACCATGAGACGATACTCTTAAGTGAATTAAAATGGCATCTATGTGCGAATATTGTATTGTCTCTCTGGTGTGAGAAACTAGAAGTGTAAACAAGAACCAAAATGTGTAATAGATATTATGCAATAGGAAGTAGTTTTTCAAAGCGTTATGGAAATAAGGGGGATGAAAGGGAAAAGGAAAAATGAAAAAAAAAGATAAAATGGAAACAAGGCTTTGTAAATAAGGAGAGGAAAAGGGATTGAAGGGAGTAGAGGGGAATGGGATAAAAGAGGGACGAGGTTATATCATGCACAGGTATAAATTCCGTACGATGAATGTGATCATTGTGAACATCTAAATTATAACAGGAAGCTTAATTACAATGAAAAAAACTTAAAAGTCTAACTTCAAGAGTCTTCAAGAGTTGAACAATAATTTAGAAAAATATAATCACAAAGCACTTTACTTGAAAATCATGTATCAGATCATGTAGGAAAATTTCCAAACGAATGAAATATTCTCTCTAGTGTGGCATAAAATAATTTCACTATGCTTTGGAATTTGAACAGTAATTGGACACTACCTCTATTAAAATGATATAATTTTGTTTTGTGTAGTTCTAATAGCTATCAATAAGACATAGCACTGGTAAAAGTAAACTCAGTAAATCTAGCCATGCTTCTACATGACCTTTTTTTTTTTTTTTAATCTTTTTTGAGACAGGGTCTTGCTATGTGATTCAGGCTGGCATTGAGCTACTTTGTAGCCCAGGCCGGTCTCAAACTCACAAAGATCTTCCTGACGCAGCATCCCAAGGGCTGAGATTACAGACATGCACGACTATGCCTGGCTACATGACCTATTTTTAAAATGTTAATTTGAAATTATTTATACTACTCCATCAACCAAATTTATTTCCACTCTATGATACCCACATGTAGGATTTTTCAAAATGCGTGGTTTTCAGAAATGTCATCCTACTTACAGCTGTCTTTTGCACTTATTCCAGTTTGTTGTCAACATTAAACATGGCACCCAAGGGTCTGCCCACCACAGAAGTGAGATGACACTTAGTTTCCTTGATCTATGTGCTATACATCTGCTACTGGAACCTTTGCTTTTAATTCAGTTCAGCTAATATTTGATGAATGCCAGTTCAGCACAAAATGTAGCCATGGATTCAAAGGAAATGTAAAGGGTTAAAAAGAAAACTAAGCTCCTTTGAAGTTTTAGTGTTCATCCAGTAGTCACTTAAAACATGCTGGAATTTTTGGCACCTGAACTGCATTTCAAATATATAGTTGTAAACCATGGACTATTTCCTATAAGTCACCAGTTTTAGACTACATTTGTTGATATACATTTAAAATGTACATGTACCTCATCATATCAGTATTTGCTAGTTTTTGATCATCACCCTGTTGCTTGAATTCATATTACTTTTAACTTTCACCTGTTTTCATTGGTTTAAAATACAATTGCCACTAAAATTGTGATAAAGTTATTATACAGGAAATTGCACAAATAAATATAAAATATAGTGGTGTCTTTTGTCATATTAAAACATGCTGATATTGTCTCAGTATACTTTAGGTGTAGATTTGAACTGCTATCTTGTTAGAATGTATATGTATAATTTTTACCAGGGACATTATTAAATTTACCTTTTTTGTTGTGTTAAAGATAAAAGAACAAAAACATATTAACAAACGTGTATGTTTACAAAATAACACAAATCAATACAAGCAATACAGAATTTCAAACAAGGTGATCGGAAATTAACAATGGTTGTTGTATTACATATTGATATCTTCAAACTGGTTACTCAGATAAATAAATATAGACATGTAAGATTGCTCAAACACTTAAAAATTAACTGTTCCTTTCAGTAGAGCAAAAAAGTCAGTAGTATAATTATGTTAGCTGTTAGCTATCCTGTGTGTGTGTGTGTGTGTGTGTATAATTTTCCCTTTCTTTCTTTTATCTTTTCCCTCATCCTAGTTGTTCTTTCCCTTTGAGTAGTTTCCTTGTTTTTCACAATATCTATTGTACTTCCTAGATTTTATGTACTCTTTCATGTTCCTATACTAGGGAGACAATACAGTGTTTACACATGCACGTTTGATTTATTTCACTCATGAGCATGATCTCTAGTTGTGTCAGTTTACCTGTAAAAGCCTTGAATTTATCTTTATTGTTGAGTAATATTTCATTATATAAAAATACCACTTTTTAATCTATTCCTCATTTGATGAGCGTTTAGGTTGCTTCCATAATTTAGTTATTACAAATTGTGCTGCTATACATATGGGTGCACATATATCATGGTGATATGATGTTTTTAGTTCTTCTGGGAAAGTATCCAGAAAAGGAATAGCTGGGTTGAATGGAACCTCTAGTCCTAGTTTACTGAGGAATCTCCAAACTGATTTCCGCAGTGGCTTCATCAGTCTACACTCCCTTTAGCAGTGGAAAAGAGTTCCTTTTTCTCCACAACCTTGCCAGCATTTGTTACTGGTCGATTTCTTAATGATAGCCATTCGTACTGGAGCGAGACAGAATGTCAGTGTTGTTTTAATTTGCATTTCATGAATGACTAATGATGTTGAATTTTTTTTCGTACATTTATTCACCATTAGAATTTCTTTGAGATGTATGTATTCATCTCAGATGCCCTTTCGTAGTTTGGGTCTTTGAATTTGGGGGACCTGATTTTTTCAATTTTTTATATGTTCTAGATAGACCTCCTTCTGAGGGGCAGTTGGCTAAAAATTTTTTCCCAATTTGTGGGTTTTCCTTTTACTCTGCTGGTGATTTCTTTTGCTGTGCAAAAACTTTTCAGTAAGATGAGTTCCCAGTTGTTGATTCTTTGAAGTATTTCCCCTCCAGTTTGGTATTTGTTCATGAATTCTCTGCCTACCCCTATTTCTTCAAGATTTTTACCTGCTTTCTCTTCCAGTAGATTCAGTGTTTCTGTGTTAATATTTAGATATGTAATCCATTTTGACTTGAGTTTGGTGCATGGTGATAGACATGGGTCTCTTTTAAGTCTTCAGCATTGTTGAGCCAGTTTTTCTAGCACCATTTATTAAAGAGGCTCTTTCTTCCAAAAAAATTGTTTGGCCCTTTGGTCAAAGATAAGATGTCTGAGTGTGTTTGTGGTTGTGCCTGCATCTTCCAGTCTGTTCCATTGATCCTCATATCCACCTTTTGCCAATACCATACTGATTTTAGCACAGTAGATTTGTAATATAATTTTAACTCAGGGTTTTGATGCCACCTGCCTGGTTTTTGTTGCCCAAGATTGCTTTAGTTATTTTGGGTCTCTTCTGATTTCAGATGAATTTTAGGAATGTTTCTCTAGATCTGTAAGGTATTTTAATGGTATTTTTAATTGGAATAGCACTGAATTTGGACAAGGATTTAGGAAGTATAGCCATTTTCACAATGTTGGTCCTTCCTATCCATGGTTAAGGAATAACTTTCCATTTTCTGAAATCCTCTTTGATCTCTTTTATCAGAGTACTGTAGCTTTCACTATATAGATCTTTTAGTTGTTGTGTTAGATTGATTCCCAAATATTTTAAATTTTGATTCTATTGTGAAAGTATGCTTTCCTTAATTTCTCTCTCAGTGTGTTTTTTGTTTTTGTATAAGAATTCTATTGGTTTCTGAATGTTGACTTTGAATCCAGGTATATGCTATTAAATTTGTTGATTAATTCAATAAGTCTTCTGCTGGAGTTTTTGAGGTTTTTCTTGTAGAGTTTCACGTCATCTGTGAATAATGATAATTTCACTTCTTTCTTTCTTATTCTTATTCCTTTTATATCTCTCCTTTGTCTATTTGTTCTGTCGATTGTTTACAGAACTATGTTGAACAGAAGTGGTAATAGTGGACACCTTTGTTTTTTTCTGATTTTAAAGTGAGAGCCTTTACTCTTGCCCACTTAGTATTATGCTGTCTGTTTGTCACAGACAGCTTTGATCAGATTGAGGTAAAGACCATCAGTTCCTATTTTCTGTAGGGTTTTTTATCATGAATACATTCTGGATATTGTCAAAAGCTTTTTCTGCATCTATTGGGATGACTATGTGATTTTTGACCTTGGCTCTGTTGATACAGTGTATTACATTGATTGATTTGTATATATTGAATTATCCCTACATCCCTCGATTGAATCCTACTTGGTCATGGTGTATTATCATCTTGATGATTTTTCTGAATTCTGCTTGCTAGTATTTTATTGAGTATCTTTGCAAGTATATTCATTAGGAAGATTGACCTGTAGTATTCTTTTTTGGTTGTGTCTTTTTCTGGTTTTGGTATCAGTATAATACTTGGCTCCAGAAATGAGTTGGGGAGAATTTCTTCCTTTTCAATTTCATTAAGGAATTTCAGGAGTGTTGGCATTAAATCTTCCCTAAATGTGTTGTAGAATTCAGCTGTGAATCCATCAGGACCTGGGATTTTCTTTGTTGTAGGTTTTCAATCATGTTTTCAATTTCCATAATTGATATTGGGTTATTCAAGATTTTTAAATATTCTTGATTCAACTTTTGTAATTCATTCTTATCGAAGAATCTGTACATTTCTTCTGTTTTTCATTTTATGCGATTAAACATTTTCAAATCAGGTATTGATCTTAATTTCTACAGGATCTGTAGTGCTTTCACCTTTTTCATTCCTTATTTCATGGATTTGAGTTTTTTCTTTCCTTTTGTAAGGCTGTCTAGGGGTTTATCAATTGTGTTTATTCTTTCAAAGAGCCACCTCTTTGATTCATTAATTCTTTGTAGAGTTTTCTTTGTCTGAATTGCATTTATTTCTGCCTTGATCTGTATGATTTCAACTATTCTTAAGAGATTGGGATTGACTTGTTCTCTTTCTAAAAGTTTGAGGTGCAGCATTAGACTGTTTATTTGTTCTCATTCTGCTTTCCTGATGTGTGAGTACATCACTGTAAACTTTCCTCTGAAGACTGATTTCCGTGCATTCATCAGATTATGGTACATTGTATTTACATTTTCATTTGCTTGTAGCTATTGTTTAATTTATTCTGTGACCCATTGGTTGTTCAGGAGGCTATTATTTCATTGCCATGTGTTTTTATCGAGTTTTTGTGGTACATTTGGTCATTAATTTCCAATTTTAATGTGCCATGGTCAGATAATATGCATGGTATAGTTTGAATTCCTTTGCATTTATTGTGTTCTATGGGCTAGTATGTCATCTACTTTAGAGAAATTCCCATTTGCAGGTGAGAAGAATGTATATTCTCACTTTGTGGGGTGGAACACTTTGTAAATGTCTACTAAGTTCTTTTGTTCACAAGTTTTGTTCCATTTGGCTATTTCTTTGCTGATGTTTTTTGTCCCTTTGACCTATCTCTTTGTGTCAATGAGGAGTTAAGGTCCCCATCACAAGAGTGTTGTTAGTTATTTGTTTTTTCATGTCTATTGAGGTTTGTCTTATATAGTTGGGTGCTCTCAGGTATGGTGAAATATATATATATATATATATATATATATATATATATATATATGTTTGTTATCTCTTCCTCTTGAAGTTTTCCCCTGACAAGTATGTAGTATGTCATACTTTATCTCTTCTGATCATTTTTGGTTTGAAATTTGCATTGTCTGTAAACAGAATAGCTGTCTCTGCTCTTTTATGGTTTCCTGTCACATGGAGGATTATTTTTCATCCTTTAACTTTCAGTCTATGAATTTCCTTTTTGAGTTAAATGTATTTTTTGTATACAGCATATTGTTGGATTTTGTTTCTTGATTTATTCAGCCAGTCTGCTTCTTTTGATTGGTGAATTGAGACCATTTACATTAATGGTTATAACTGATATGAGTTCATGTGTCTTTGTCATGTTATTTACCTGTTGCTGGTTTCCTACTTTAATCTGTTTAATTATTTGCTCTATGAGGTAATCTTTTTTCTATTGTTGTTCTTGAAGTTGTGGTCATTTTTATCTCCTCCTAAAATATCTTTTAGTACTCTTTGTAAGGTTGGTTTGGTGCTCATGAAGTTCTTTAATTGCTCTTTGCTGTGGAAGTGTTTTATTTTTCTATTACATTTGAATGATAGTTTTGCTGGATACATCAATATAGGTTGGACATTTTTTTTGGTTTAGGACCTGGAATACTTCACCACAAGCTGTTGTTGATGTGATGGTTTTTGTTGAGAAATCTGCTGTGATTCTGATGGTCTTTCTTTTCTAGTTGATCTGTTTCTTTTTTCTAGTGGTTTTTAATAGTCTGTTCTTTTGCTGAATATCTGAGATCTTCATTATTACATCTGGGTATAATTTTATATTAGTTATGGCTATTTAGGATTGTATATGCCTCACTCACCTATATGTCAGATTCTTTTTCCATGCTTGAAATTTTCTGCTGTTACTTCTGCAAATATTATTTTTATGTCATTTGTGTTGACTCCTTCTGCTTTGTTGACACTCATTAGTCTTATGTTGTTTCTTTTTGCATTGTCTTGCAGTTTTTGGATTGATATTTCAGGGTTCTTTGTTATTTTTACACAGTCTTTCCTTTCAAGATCATTGGCTGCAATGATGTTTTCAAGATCTAAATTCTAGCTTCAGTATCATTCAAGTGGTTGTTCCAGCTTTCAGTGGAAGTTTTGATTTCTTTGATATATTTTTTATTTTAAAGATTAAAAAAACTAACAAACAACAATGAAGACAAAATCAAAACAACACAAAAACGATACATGACCTCAAAAAAAAAAATGATAGGAATTAACAATGGCTGTTACACTACATACTGTTATGTTCAACAAAGTAGCTCAGTCCACCAGACATAAGAATGAAAACATTGGAAAGGAAGTTTTGATTTCCTGGATATCTCTTTGAATCTGTTTCCTGCATTCTAGTTCTGTCCTATATTATTCATTTAATGTTTCCACCATTTTCCTATGCTCATCTATTTTTTTTTAGTATATGTCTTCTTTAGATGTGCTGAGCAGTTCTTTCATTATTGATGCCATTTCTTTTTTACCTGGGAGATTATTTCTGATCTGATTTCTTCTATTTTCTGAGGGAGATGTTTCCTTATTTCAGATGTGATCATTTCAGAGATTTCAAGTGTGTGACTTCCAAGTTCTCCTGTGTCAATGTCTTCTGGACTTTTTCTGGATGGGGATAAGTTCTGAAATTGCAATTTTCTCCTACATCTTGTTATTTTGGATGTCAGACGGAAAGTGCTGAGCCTTGTGCTTCCCAGGCAGCTCAGTGAAGGTCTCTAGGGACCATAGTTTTCCTGGGTGTCAGACTTATACAAAGGTGGTAGAAGGCAGAGGACCTCCGAGTGCAGGATCCCCAGGCAGTTGGTGGGATGCACAGCTCAGATCACAACAGAGATGATAGGGGAATGCTGGCCTTTGGTACCAGGGTCTCTAGGCTGTGGATGGCAAGCATGCAGGCCTCAGCTGTGAGTGCTGTGGTGACCTGATGTGGGCTGTTTCTCTGGAGTCTGCAGGCAGCTGGTCGACCATGCCCAGGCCTCACCCACCAGCCAAGATATGAACAGAGCTCAAACTGCCCCTCCGCTGTCCACAGACACCTAGTGGAGAACATGCCCAGGCCTCATGCACCAACTAAGATATCCACGTATCTTGGGCCACCTCTCCATGTAGCCAGTCAGGAGTGTGTGGGCCTCACCCACCAATTGAGATATCCACAGAACTCAGGCTGCTAAATTTCCTATGGTTTGTTGTGGTGGGAAAGAAATAAACCTTATGGCTTTTATAGCTTATATAGAGACTGAAATGTATTAAAATACAGAGGGAAAATTAAATGGTAGCTATGACTGTGTATATGTACATATATGTGTGTACATGTGTGTGTTTATAAAAGTAATACTAAGATTTCAGTTTAGTAACTGCAAAAAGTCATTTATTGTTATTCCAAATAACATCCATATTGTTTATAAAAACTGATGATCACTGTTTAATGACACTGTTCAGAATTGTCTTAGTCTGTCTACAAATCTTACTCTTCTGTGAATGTGATTGCAAACTTGTGCATAGTTTACCACAATATTATAAAGCTCTTTCTCTCTCTGTCTCTCTCAGTATATATATTTATGTTTATATTATATATTTATATTTTAATCTTTGTTACAGTAAAAGATAAATTGCAATTAATACTCCTCAGAATACTTTCCCAAGCTTTGAACATACTTATTCCACTTTTCTTGTCTTTTTCTGAAGCGGTAATATCAGTCCTCTTTCAGGAGTTATTCATGAGGTATGATCAAAAGCATATGGTGAGATCTGCTGCCAGTTGGTTTCCAAACACAAAACAAAACAAAACACTTCAAGTTAATAGAAACAATAGGTTTATCCTGATTAACTTTGTTAAGGCATGTCCTTACTGACCAGGTCTAGTACCACATGACTATTGCTTCATCCCTAAAGTGAAAATGCCCATGAAAGAAAAGTTTTCAATAAATTCAGGACAGATAGGCAGCCATGATTATCTAACTAAAGACACTTACAAAGGAGTTCTTCCATGGGGCTGGGGGTATAGCTCAGTGGCATAAGCGCTTGCCTGGCAAGCACAAGGTCCTGAGTTCGATCCCTGGTACCGGGGAAAAAAAAACAAAAAACAAAAAAAAACCAAGGAGTTCTTCCAATAAAATTTCAGAAAGTAACAAAGAGATGGTAAGTGTGTTTGAAGTGAAGGGGGGCTATTACGTGGGGATTAACATATTTTTAATATAATATTAAAAATTTAAACAATGTATATATTTAAATATATACACAAGACATATAGAATTATACATAATATATATACGTCATATGTGTGTGTGTGTGTGTGTGTGTGTGTGTATGAGATATATTCCAGCAAAAATGTATACATATCTCAGGAAAATAAAATTTGCATAAATATTTTAATACTAAATTTATTGATACATCATGAGATTAATACAAGTTACTTTTAGTTCTACAGTTACACAAGGTTCTCAAAATGGTGACCAACAGCTTAAAGATATTTATCAGTATGACAAGATAACTTGGGTAACCTTGGTCGAGACAGGTGCACATGCATTTTCAATTTTTTCTATATGGGCCAGTCATGCCATGGGTTTCTGTGATATAAGACATATTCTAGGGTGCAAGGTATGAGGTAATACCATTTGTTGAAAGATCATGGTACTATATTTTTCCTAAAGTGTGTATACATTTTTTTGTCAGACTCTCTCTATGTAGCCAACAAACCCACACAGAGTCACTCATATTATACAAGATGTATACTTTCAGTACTTTGGAATTCAATTAATTTTAGCCTGGAAACAGAGTTATTTAATTAAGTTGGGCTTTTTCTTGTCATTCTATAAAACATGAATTTAGAATTATGGTTAGGATTGCTATTTTTCATGTTTTCTGATTAGGTTTTATATTTTCCAAATCCACTAGGTGTGATCCCCCTTATTGGAAGAAACTGGCATATGGTATGCTCAGAACAATATTTCCTTGTTCTGATATTAACACTGAAATACTCTTTCTCCACATGGAGATTTCTAGTAATGCTTCTCTTTCTTTCTGTTCAGTGCTATTGACTCTGTTTTCTTTGTTATACATAAATTAAGAGCTACAATATAAATAGCAAAAATTGATTTCTATTTTAAATGTTTTAAAATTATACTTAATTTGCTTATGCAAATTATTTGTGATTATTTGTGATCAGTGGATTTTACCTCTATATTCTTTGTCATTTAGTAAAATCCTTAGAATACAAAGAACTAGTAAAAAGTACAGATTAAAGTTAAAGAATATCTTTATTTTTACTTTAAAGATTCATGTATTTTTTAAATTACACATAGTCAATCTATCTTTATATAAATGTTCTGCACATTGGATTTCTCTTAAATTTCCTTTGTAACTGTCACATTTATTTGCCTAAAATTTGTTATGTATATTCATAGGTTTGGTTTCAGAATTCACATGATTTACTGGGGTCATTTGCACAGGCTAGTCTTTTTCTCATTTAATTAATATTACTAACCCCTAATATGTGCTATATTTAAGTTTCTAAAGATAACTAATAAACAAAAGGCTTATCTGGCTTCATGGAATTTAGGTTCCTGTTCAAGAAGAGAAGCAATAAATAGGCAATCTTCCCCCAAAATAAATATATATGTACAAATACATTCAGAAGGCGATAAGTATCTGAAGAAAAGAAAGATAGCATGACAAAGAATTAAAGCACAGATGGATGCTCTCTCATATAGGGTTGTTGGCGAAGACCTGCCAGATAAGATGCTGAGAAAGCAGAGGTCTCAAGAGAGTATCAAGTCTTCTGCAAAAGGGAAGGTGACAAAGAAATGGAAAAAGTGGGGAAAGACTAGAAAGAGATTTAAAAATATTTTGTACATGTGTCAACTCCCCATGATGATATAATCATTATATACTGAAAACAAAGGCTAATAGAATTTAAGAAATAATAAAAGGAAGTAAAAGAGTGTATCTTGTTATTTAGCTTTCCAGCATGCAGGAACATAAAGAAGAAAACTCCTGATATTTTAGCATGGTGAAGAGTAGCGAAGACAGAAGTGTAATTAAACAGAAGACCAGGTCAGTGTGGCAGTTGTTTATTTCTTAGGCATAGTTGAGAATTCCAGACTTTTCTCCATGTGAGCTGGAATGCCATTAGAGGATTGCAGACAAAAGACTGACATGCAATAATTTGTCTATGTTTTCAAAGAATCACTCTTTTTATAGTATAGATAAGGGGTAAGGATCAAGTATAAAGCCTGTGCGCATTCCACTGTAATAACACAGCAGTAGACTGATGGTTGTTAGGAAGACCTGCCAGACAAGATGCTGAGAAAGTAGAGGTCTCAAGAGAGTATCAAGTCTTCTGCAAAAGGGAAGGTGACTAAGAAATGGAAAAAGTGTGTGTGTGTGTGTGTGTGTGTGTGTGTGTGTGTATGTGTTTCTCATTCACTCAAAGTTTAAATGCAGACATGCCACAATATTACATCATAGTTCATCTTAGCTTCCAAGCTGAACTCATTTCTAAATGTGGCCCTCATACCCCCAGCATCAACCTTCCTTCAGAATATGTTAGAGAAGCAAAATTCTCTGCTCCACCCAAGACGTATAAAGCCAGAATCTGGGGATAGCGCCCAGTAACCTGTGTTTACCAGTCTCTCCAGCTGATTTTAAAACATGCTTCTCTTGGTTAGTTTTCTCTCGTTGCTGAGACAAAATACCCAACACCCAAAATGAAGGAAGCAAAGGTTTATTTAGCTTACAGTTCGTGGAGGTCTCAGTCCATACTTGGCTGGTTCAGAGGCAGAGTGGCACATGGCAGAGGGCAAACTGTTAATGGTGGCAGCACAGCAAAAACAACCAGCAAAAAGGTGGAATTGCTGCAAGCAGTCTCTTTCCTTCCCTTACATTGTAAACAGCCTATCTCCACCCAGGGGGCATATAGCTCTTACACAGCCTCCATGACCTCTTCTTCCACAGGCTCAAGATGTGTACAAAGTAAGCACCTTGGTTTCCTCTTGAGTCACTCAGCCAAACCTCTAGACTCCCCAGGTTGACACAGTGTATCAACCATAACAATGCTAAAAGTTGAGACATGATGTTCTGGAGAACAGTGTCCAAATATATAGTAATAACTATATCAGGCTGGTGACTTCAGCATTAAACATCATTGATTCCATTTTTCCTTCAATGTAATCAGGTTAGAATATCTCACAGTAGATACTAATACAAAGTTAATATTCGTATATGTTAGCTAAATAATAATTAGGATAGTGTATAGCTCCTGTAAATTAACACGCCCAAATGTTCTGAACTTCTATCTCATCCTCCAAATAACATCCTGAGGTATGCCAGGTGCTCCGCCCCACCCCCTAGCCCCACCTGCCCCCAGGGGTGTGCCAGGAGCTCCACTCAGTCCCCAGGGCATGCCAGGCACTTTGCCTGGCCCCAGGGGCATGCCAGGTGCTGCACCCCAACCCCAGAGCTCCACTCAGCCCCCAGGGTGCACCAGGAGCTGTACTTGGCCCCCAGGTTGTGCCAGGCACTCCACCCTGCCCCCAGAGCTCCACTTGGCCCCTGGGGTGTGCCTGGTACTCTGCCCAGCCCCAGGGGCATGCCAGGTGTTCCAACCAGCCCCCAGGGTGTGCCAGGTGCTCTGCCCTGCCCACAGAGCTCCACTTGGCCCCCAGGGTGTGCCAGGCGCTCCGCCCAGCCCCTGGGGCATGCCAAGAGCTCCACTTGGCCCCCGGGGCATGCCAGGAGCTTCACCTGGCCCCTGGGGTGTGCCAGGAGCTCCACCCAGCTCCCAGGGTATGCCAGGCACTCTGACCCACCCCCGGAGCTCCACTTGACCCCCAGGGCTTGCCAGGTACTTTGCTGAACCCTGGGGTGTGCCAGGAGCTCCACCCAGCTCCCAGGGTATGCCAGGCACTCTGACCCACCCCCGGAGCTCCACTTGACCCCCAGGGCTTGCCAGGTACTTTGCTGAACCCTGGGGTGTGCCAGGCCTCTTCCCCACCCCCAAACTCTACCCAGCCCCCGGAGCGTGCCAGGCACTTTGACTGGCCCCGAGGAAGGCCCTGAAGACTCGCCTGAGCCTATAGACGTGGACACGCTGACAGAGTCTGGTGGTTTGCTGTGTAACCCCGCCTACCCAACTGGACACTGGACGGCTATGAGGGCTTGCCAAAGGGTTCTTCTCTATTTCCTACCATAGTAATTTGTGTACACCCACATTATATAAAGCATATTTAGAAGCAGCCAAGTTTCTGCCCAAAGTAAGAGCACGAGGGAGTAAATAAATCAAAAGTGCAGTTATTACCAGTGGGAAGATTGCAGACAGGGTGGTAGAACAACGGTGTTGAAGTGGAGAAAATTGATTAATTGAACGAGCCATCATCTATAGAACTGAGTAATAAAGACGAAGATAACATTACGTAATACAACATCCAGTGGTAACCCCCTACTATTTTCTCTGTAATCTGGTATTTACTTTATTGGTTTTGTGTTAACAAATGCAAAGACAACACTATGTAATACAGCATCCAGTGATGGTTCCCTACTGTCTCCTCTGTAATTCGGTGTATCCTTTATTGATTTTGTAATAACAAATATGAAGATAACATTATGTTATACAGCATACAGTGCCAATTCCCTACTATCTTCTCTATAACTTGGTATTTTCTGTATTGTTTCTGTGTTATTCTAGGTTCTTTGATCTTAAAAATAAAATTTAAAGAAAGAAAAGGTTTATTTTAGCTCCCATTTCTGCATGGTCCAAAACTCCGTCATCAGGTGGCCCTTTTGCCTTAGGTGTGTGACAAGGCATTATATTGTGGCGGGGGCATAATGTAACTGAAAGAGCAAAATTGATTACCTCCTGGCCCAGAGGCAAAAGATAGAAAAATGAAGGGATCATGGTCCTCTAATACCTTTGAGGAGCACACCTTGAGTGACTTAAGGACTTCCCACGAATCCTTACCTCTTGAACCAGCCTGGAACTAAGTCTGAACAGATGGTACCATGGGGGGCACACTGGATCCAAACTGCAGGAGAAGCCAATGTGGAAATCAAGGAGAAGTGATGGCCGCGCTGCTTCAGTGCTGCCAACAGATTGAGTAAAACAAGGACACATAGTTTATCATTAGATTCAACAGTAAAATTCTCTAGTCATTGTAGTTAAGCACATTTTATATCATCACCATTAATCCTTAAAGACTACTTATATATTTATCATACAATGCCAATTTATTTTCTAGGAAAATTCATATTCTCAACTCAGGGTTTTGACATCAAATGATAGGATTAAAACATTATTATTATCATATTTCTTACATATTTAAGGGTTCCTTAAACTCCAAGTTCACAGCCATTATATGTATGCTGATATGGTTATGTATCCATGTCTGTAAGAGAAAGGTGCATAAACTTCATTAAATCAACAAAGAATTTTAAAACTTTAGAATTGTTTGAGGTGAAAAATTTCTAATTTCTTACTCTGACCTATTATGTTGTCTTGATATTCAGTATGTTATGCAAAATAAACTATATTACTTGATGAGTCTTTTTTTTCTTGTTTCTGAAAAACTACAAACTGAATTTCTTATTGAAACATAGAGACAAAAAGAGGAAAAATAGAAAAAGTGCATATCACACCAAAATCCTGGTCTTAAGAAACTTAATTTTTTCCAAAATGAAACCTATGCTATTAGGGTCTCATATCTTGCTTCTTGTCACTCTCACAGAATGTTTTAATCTAAAGCACTGTTTTCCAATCTTATTGCAAAAGGCACTGGTTTTCAGGAAGGTAATTTTTCCATGGATTGGGGGTTGGGAGGGACATTGTCAATATAATTTAAGTGCATCGTACTTTAATATTACTAGGTTTTAATATATAATGCAACGGTAACACAGCTCACCATACTGCAGAAATAATGGGAGTCCCAAGCTTTATTTTTTCTATAGCTAGGTGGAGCCATCTTGGGGTGAATGGAAACAGTTACACCCAAAATGTGTCACGAGGCACTGGATTATAATGAGGAACACACACCTAGATTCCTTGTGTGAGCAGTTCCAAGTATCCTCACCCGCCTACGAGAACCTAACACTGTTTTTGAGCAGACAGGAGGCAGAGCTCAGGTGGTACTGTGAGTGATGCGAAAAGGCTGTAAACATAGGTGAAGCCATGATCACTTCTCCGCCACTCACCTTCTGTTTTGTGGCCCGGTTCCCACCCAGGGTTGGGGACCCTGATCTGCCTTTTCAACCATAATGATGCCTCCCTGTGCCTTCCTGCTATAAAAAGTACGGAATGGAATTCATTGCAGAGTAGAAATTAAATCCTATGCACAGGCTGCGAGTTTAGCCTTCTGAAGAGAGCCCTGTGGTGGAGGATAGTCTGTTAACATTTCAAGGCGGCTTGTAGTGTAATAATAAGAGGTCTGGACTAAGAATCAGAAAACAAGTTTTAGGTAATTCAGTAATTCCATAACTGCAACAGCAGTGTGGTAAACAGTATGTCGTGTATTCCTGTCCATCAGATCCTGGCATAATATCTAATTCTGCATATTAGATTGTGAAGTGGGACAAAAATATTTGAATTCCTATAGTTTAAAGTTTTCATATCAATTTACAAGCTTTTGTCTTCTCATGCTTTCTTTAATATGAGATAACACCAATGGAATGGCTTTAAAACTCAAAGTCTATTTACTCACATATCAAGATTCTCTGCTCAAGGCCCTGGGAAATTGTGTTCCTCTGATTTGCAGATAGGCACCTTCTTGATACAGCTACATGGACTTTACGATGCTCAGAGAAACAACTCCTGCTTTTGCCCTTCTGTAAGGTCCCCAAGTCTGTTCAATCAGGGTCCCACGCTCGTACCTTTACTCAACCTTATTTATTTCCTGAAAGCTGTTGTCTCCAAATAGAATCACTATGGGGTTGTGGATAAAATGATATGACTCTGGAGAGGGGCAAAATTTAGTCCTCCGAACACTTAAACAAATTGCCCAGGTGTTCACAGTGGCATATGCTTGTTTTCTGCCTTGTTTTTATCAAACTTTTCATGTAGTTCTGTCTTCCCTGCACACCCCTGGACTCTGCCTAATCAAGCACAAAAATAGTGGCAGTCCCAGGTGTGGTGGCGCACATCTGCAGTTTCACTTATTGGAAGGCTGAGGCAAGAGGATCAAAAGTGAGGGAGGCCAGACTGAGTAATGTAGTGAGGCTATGTTAAAAAAAATAAAAAAGAAAGTCAATTGGAACATAATTCAGTGGTGTTATGTCCTTGGTTTTATCCACAGTACCTTGTATTTCAAGTGGAAAAAAGAAGAGAGTGATCCTTTCTTGCCTCTTCTGTGAATCAGCTAAGCACAGCAGACACTTTGCCCATCACAATGTTCTGAGCATTTCCAATCACCCTATTACTATGTTCTGTTTTTCTAATTAAAGTTTATCCCTAAATCTGGATTTGTTTTAGTTTGACAAAGGTTTAAAATGTCTACATCACTGGCTTATTTTAAGGTTTTCCAAAGCACCCAGAATAGTGCACACTGCCCAGTGGATGTAATACAGTGTGTAATTGGGCATTTGGCTTACTTATTCATGTCTAAGTACATTGCTATTTTGATAAACTTGAAACGGATATATAAAGTTGCTTCACATCTAATATTCTCTAGAATAACAGACTTGAGATTTTAGTATCTTGAGGAGTCAAAGACAAGAAAAATTATTGTGGTAACATTTTCAGTTATATTCGAATATATTGTTAAATTTTAAAAATATAAAAATTTCTTAAAGCAGCAAATATATGCTAAATTCTAGATTGTTTAAAGATATTGCTTTACTTTTTCATATATTTCGAAAAGCATTTGTCTTATGCATAAAAGGAGTATAAATTAATTAATATGTTTCCTAAATTTCACGACATTTATTTTTTAGCAATAGCAGAGCTCCAGCCTTCTCTAAGGAGGCACTGCTACATGGTAGTGTGTGTGTAGTGGAAGAAGGAATGATTTCGTGTTTGCAAGTGCTCAGTACCAGTGTGCTCTCTATTTGATGCTTTAATTACTCCACTTCATTTACCTTGGAGACAAGCTTTAAGGTAGGTGTTAAAATTTGCATTTTCACAAGCAGAAATTAAAGATCAGAGAAGCCAATTTCTTGCTCAGGCTTCAGCAGATATGAAAAGGAAGAGTTAGAATTTAATCAGACTTCTCTTTATGCGCCCCATAAGATGTAACCTTTTTATTGTAACATCTTTTCCTCCTGTAAAGGCACCATTCATACACTCTTGACACAAATGCACAAATATGCACGATTGTGCTTTAGGAATGAAGAGGTTAGGGCAGGAAAACAGAAATTTCAGAAAATACAAAACTGCAGCATCAAGTTGTATTTGTGGAAACCATCTGTAGGTGGCTTCCTGCAGATCACAATTGTCACTATATTTTCTTAGTACCAATAATTATACATGAAAGTTGGAAAAACTGAGGAAGGCTCTACAAACGTATTCATGCTGAATAGGGCTGGGAGACACAGGCCTATAATTCCAGCTATTAGAGAGGCTAAGGCTGGCCTAGCATAAGTGAAATCCTCGGTTCAATTGACAATATCATTAACCTTTTTTCACTTTATTAATTCTATAAATAACTGCAGAAACCATTGTACTAGACCATCTTAAAGCTAAAAGGTATGAAATTCATTTTGTGTGTTAACATGATTAATATTATATTGGGTAATTAATATAAGACTTTTATTATGTTAAACCAAACATAAAACCTTATAATGAAGAAAAAACCTTAATATAGTATTAAAGACAACATACATCTTTACATGCACTTAACCTAGATGAAGCAAGCACAGAAACCTTTAGAAAAGAAAGCATGTACATATACTAATAATATAAGATGAAGTAACCTTTTTATAAGATCAAAATATTACTTAGAACATGTAAGTATAAATGATATTGTCAAACAGATGCAAAGTATTGCTTTTGTTTTAACTGAGTAATGAATTTTTTATAGCTTTCTGCAGTGACATTTTGACTTATACTTAAGTTAAAATTATAAACATATTTTCATACATTTCTAGAATTTCCTTTGATATACAGAGTAATATTACTTAATGGAAGTGGAGATTTTCTCTTTAATGTTGAGGTCCCTCACATAATTACAAATTTCTATGGACTTGATTCTAAAATTCTAAAAATAAATGAAAAAAGTGCTCTTAATTTCTTAAAAAATGATATGATGATTATTTTATCTCTGAAATACTGACATTAAATATAACTTTATTTAATGAGTATATTATTAAATATTTATTTGAAATGTATTAAGATGCAGAGACATAGCTTTTTGAAAAACGTATATACTTTTGACTAAGCAGAATAAATGACAACATGGAGACTGTAGTATTGCTTATCATTCAAAAGAGCTTATCTTTCTCTCTCCAGTAAATCATTAATCAGAATAATCATAATTATAATTGTGATACTCTTGCTTCCAGTTTAAATGATTTCTATAATTTTGCATTGCATTTATCCCTTAAATTAGGATAATAAAATTTAAATTTAAAACCTTCTTCCAATGTATTTCTTGCCTTTCTTTTACCATTCTTCCTGCAACGATCTTTTTTTCCTGTTTGTTCTTGTTGCCAAAATTGTAATAGGGTGTTATCAATATATGCTTTTGATTGTGTCAGCTACAAAGGCATCCTCGCAAAATGACATCTGAAGAACTCTTGTTCTTTTTATGTATCTCATCTATGTAAATCCCCGGAGGCTCACTTTTAAAAGATATACTTATTGGAGCACAGTAAGGATATTGTCTGACAGTCAAAGTGTATTAACTTTAGCTCAATAAAGTAAAAGTGTTTCAACTTTCCATGCTTGCAAATAACTTCCTAGACTAATGTCAATGATTATATGTCTAAATAATTTTTACTTGTACTGAGCTAGCTGACAGCAGAAAGAAACAAAGCATAAATATTTCATCACCTTGGAATAAATCCAACTTTCATTAAACTGTGACTGTTTAAAATCTTTTCTAAAATGTAACACTTTCAATCACTGATCTGAGTCTGACTGCACCTCCCACACTTTAATGAAGTAAAGAGTTACCACTGAACTTCATCAATATCATGGGAATCTAAGCACTTTGATTATAATAGGATGTTCCCATCCTTGATATCTTAATTGTATTCCTTGGAACAAGACATTTGCCTCCACTTCAGTGTCTGTTTGATAGAAACACTAAGAAGCATTACTGGATGTACAATTCACATAACTTTTAAAGAAAATCAGGAACAGGATTATTTGGTGCCGATAACGACAGTTATCCTGCAGAAACTGACATGTTTAACCCTCAAAGTAAGTGGTAGCAAAAATGCAATAGAAGGAAAATAGGGCCTCATATAAAGAAAGCAGTATTTTTCCAGGGATGGAGTCTGCTGCTTAATTCTATCTGCAGGCCGGAGGTACCATAGGGCCAGTTCTACAGCATGTGCTGGATAATTTGAAGCTATTCTCTGAACTGATGATAAGTCGCTAATGTTTATTTAAAGCCTCACAAATTGGTTCTACAATTTTAAATTAACTACATGCAGATTAACTACATGAAGATTTGTAATATATACAATTACAAAATGATTTGTTAACAAAATGCACTAATTAATAGAACTTCAGTACTAGATTAAAACAATCTCTCCAAAGAAAAATTCATTACTTTGTCCTTATAGAGTTTGAACATTTATTAAAGTGTATAATCAGTTGTTTATATTTCTAATGAAACTAAAACAAACAAACAGGTTGCCTTTTAAAATATAAAGGCAGGGCATGTTCACAAATATATATCTCAAAATAAACACATATATATGCTCTTTTGATAATTTTTTCTACATTTTTTAGAAATAGTGTTGAGTGATGAAGTGAAACAAAATAACTTTAAATATTAGGAATAGTTCTACAAAAAGAATTGCTGCTCAAATATTTAAATTTCATTTATTCAAGTCAGTTACAATATCAATAATTTTGAGTGTTATAAATTTTGAAAAGTTTAGTAGAATAAGACTATGTTCAAAGAGGAACAAAATAATTCTTTCCAGAATTTTCTGAATATCACTTTAAGATTGTCTTTTTAACATACACGTGCTATTTCTAAATAGAGAAAATTTGAATGTAGTTGCTACAACTCTTAATAAATGGGTACAAAGTCTGATGCCCTATTTATTTCCATGGAAAAGTGCCCAAACAGAAAAAGTCACTCGGGCACATAGAAATCAATTTCATGACCATAGTCTTAAATTGTTTCACCTGTGATGGATTTGTGCATTTGTAAAGAGTTGGTAGAGTTCACTTAAAAAAATATCAAACTCCAAACACTGTGTGGGGAAAACAGAATTTTTTGTTTTAAGGAAATAGACTCTCACTGTGGGGAGCCTGCTACGTAGGAAACCAGAGGATGTTTAATGCCGATCTGTGAGAAAAAAAAACGTGAAAAACGAAGAGGACATGAATAAGGGGCAAATTTTGACCGTGTCTTTCTATGAGTATGATTCAGGACGGCCACGCTCCAGGCTGATGCGTCTCTCGGTTGTTCCTGACTCAGTCAGCAGAAAACATGAAGTGCTGCTCGCTCTTTCTATGGTCAGCACTGTGTGTAATGAACAACATTGCAACTCATCCGTTCTAACAGTAGAATATCAGCATTCAAATCCTGCTCCCATCTATCAGCAGTTTAACTTTTGACAAATTTTCTAACCACTCAATGGCTCAATTTTCTTCAATATAAATAGTGCTTATACATATATCTTACACACAGCCTTTCATGGTAACAAAAAAAGAGATACTCAAAGCATAAATGTCAAATTATATTAATTGTTAATTATTTTCATTGGGCATTATTATCCAGTCCATGATGATCTGTTCAGAGACTTATTAGAGAAGATGCAGTTCTAATTTCATGTAGTGTATTCTATGATGATTGTCCAATATTTAGCCAAAGTCTTTCACCCATGGGCATATGTGAGAAGTTGTAGACGAAAATTCTGCAGCTTAAATTTGTAAAAGGTGTGAGTTCCTACAGTTCTCATAACTACAAAGCATGGCGAAGGAAACACCTTAATCCTCTCACAAAGAGAGTCAGTGAGCTGTAGCACTCAGGCACTCGGATACTGAATAGGATTCTAGGTCAAACTAGAGCTAAACCAAGATGTCTGGGGAAGAATTGGAAAGAAGGGAGAATACACTATTTCAAAGATGAAAATACTCTGAAGTCCTAGTAGTTGAGTAAGAACAGAGTGGTCAAAACTGCAGGCTTGCCCTGAGTGGTCCAATGGCGAAAGGATTTCCAAAAAAATGGAATATAATTGAATACAATTTTGCTTTAAATTCATTTGAGCTGAGAAAATAAGTTTTTATTGCATATGGGTAGATGTGATGGTGAACCTTAGAAAATAATCAAGAGGTTGAAGTATTCTTATTTTAGACAGTTTTGCTTAATGAGTTTATAATGTGTGGGTGAAAAATAGGTTATGCTCCAGATGGAGCAAAGTTAAGTTTCTTGATGTGTAACAGTCATGCTGACATTACTGACAAGAAAAAATTATAATGATTTCTAAAGCACATGTAAAACTATCAGGGTGACTTTTTTGTGATTTAAAATAGAAATGAAAAATATCATGAGTAAGCATGGAGCTTGATTGTCGTGTTTTAATATATTTTAAGGAAAGTATTTGCATCATAACATTTGCTAAATTATAATATATAAAGTAAGTACTCTGAATTTGAGAAATTGAGATATATATGCCTCAATTATAGCTTATTCTTTCTCATGAAATCAATCTATAAAAGTAAATAAAATAATCAAACAGGGAAAATGATACATTACATTGTCTCTAGAATTCAGAAAATCAAACACACTGCAAAGTATACATATTTGTATAAAGAAAAATTACCTTCTTAATATTAATTTGAACTATAAGATGAAAATACTTTTTCCAAATGGTGTTTCTGCAAATATGATGAAATCAGTAAGAAAACAAGATTAATTCTACAGATATTTACTCTCAGAGCTTTTAATAGTTGTAAGGATTAGTTAAAACTTCTCATCTAAAACAAACTTAGTTTATGAAAACAGAGCATGTTCTCTTCCTGTTCTTCTTTCTCTCCCTCTTATTTTCTTACTCTCTTTCTATTCTGGCCTGTGACTCCCATAATTTCAAAATTTGCTTAGCAGATTAAAACTAGCATCAGAGCTTATGAAAACATCAGAAAATTAGCATTAAGTAAGTTTACATATGTTTTCTACCTTCTACTCCTTAGCTGGCCATTTCAACGTGCATTTCAATTTCTCTCCATGCTGTCACTTGCGTTGACACATCAGGCAATCCTATTTTTGACACAGCATTAAGCAGGAGTCAGTCATTGCTTCAGAATGAACACCATATATCCCCTTCTTGAGCTTGGAAGCCTGAACATAAAATGGAATGGCTCTCACATGCTAAATACACAAATAAAATTTCTAATGTGAATTCTGTAGTGAAATACTATATAAAATTACATAATACTTCAATTGAAAGGTAAATATAGGATTGATCTTGACTATTACTCATATTTGAAAATAATTTAACATTACAAGAAATATGCTTGAAGAGTTTCCATGATTCTTTTAAAAAGTAATTATTAGTGACTTGTAAAGGAGTAATTGACTTAGCAAAACAAACTTTTACTGTTGTAAATCCTGCTCTCAGAAAACATTAATTCTGTCTTAAGTCACAGCAGTATACAATTGTAAGGGATTTTACAGATTAAAATGTGTCAACACTGGGTGGAATGACACCCAGAGTACATGCAGATTTTTTTCTAGGAATTATAAATTACACTTTACTTCAATTATTTAATCTTGTGTTGTTCAGTTTAGTTTTGATATAATGAAATACAGCCCTTAAGATATGTAACAGAAACCACAACCTTCCAAAAGGGAGTAAGATAACTTGGAAAACATAACTGTATAAAACCAAACTATGATGTCCATCACAGACGAAATTTATATTCTCTACAACTCATCAGGTATATATTTTCCAAATAATAGTATATTAACTCCGAATAGATTCATGTATTCTAAAAGCTCTTTCATTATCTCTTCTAAAAACTCTCTAGAACATAAACTTTTATACACCCCAAGAGCATCATTTCTTGATCAATTGCTATTCCCTAACATTATCAATAGTCCTTCCCTAAATCTCCTTTCAGATGCCTTGTTTCCCTATGGTTTCAGATTTCTCTTGCTATAGTTCTTAATAAACTCAACTTTGTTAAATAATTTATGTTCTCTAAGTCTCTGAGTGATGGATATACACAGGTTTTCAAATGCAAATATTTTCCAGCTACCCAGGGCAAAAATGCAATTTGATACAGAAATATATGAAAGCACCTATTGTAAGTCTTCTCTCACATGGTAAGAAAACAGGGGTAGATTTGGAATAAATTTAGATCTAGATTCCAGATGAGATTGATACATTCGGCATGGTATGGCTGTAGACTAGATCTAGAGTACAAAGGCAAACGTAAAAGTTTTGAACATTCATGTTCTTAAAGTGATCTAGTTCTTTTGGCATCTTGGGATTATTTTCTTTTCAGATTGTCGTCATTACCTTTTGTATACTTCTGCTGTGATCACAGTTATCCCTCCTGAACGCGTCTGTTCCAGCCTCCCAGTGGCCACTACCATGAGAAGGGGTGAAGAAACAACGACCCATGAGCCAAATACTGCACCCTGAAGAGCTTAGAAAGAAAAGCATATTTTAATGCCACTGAAAATTTCAAATCAACATATGCAAATGGTCAAGTGGTGGTGATAAATTTCATTGTGAAGATTTTGAAAAGAAAATCAAGAAATTCAATTACTTGCAAGGTGAATTTTTTAACTTTTCGGAGAGGAGGGAGAAACGGCTTAATGATGGTAAGAAGAGTTGGAGAAAGTCCTCTGAAAGAGATAGATAGCTATTAGACCGGTCAAAGTTCGCACAACAAACATTGAACAAAGTTACAGATAGGCCAGAATGCTTAAAACAGTTACAAATGATGTGCCGCACACTACTAAGGAGTGCTCGTGCCTAACAGTGGGAAGCTGTGGTGTACCGCTGTGCCTTGTACCATCTTTCATAGTTTTGTACTGATTCTGATTTTGTTGTCCTGACTGGCTGCCCGGCTCAGTGGCAGCTCTTATTCCTCCACTCCCTGTGGTGTAAGACCTGTTCTGTGATCTCCTCAGCTGTGTTTTGCAGCAAATGCCATCCCCCACATCCCTTTATTATGCAATAGCCGGACTAAGTGAGTGGAGCAAACCAAACAGGATTTCTCTTCCTTCACTGTCAGCCACACAGAAGACCCTGATTGGACAGCAAGTGAAGTGTGCAGCATCTCATTGCCACACAGCTCTGGGTTGTAGAATGAGTCCTTCATCTCAAGTTTGCAGATGAGCAAGATTTCTTACAGGTACATTTTAAATTGCACACATCAATAGATCATTATCTCCAAGTGTATGATCTACAGCAGTTGGGTGATAGTGGCAGCAAAGAGGCATTTTCATTTTCCTCCAAGCCCCAAAGGTGCAGTTCCTGCTTCATATGAATGAGGCCTCTTCCAGCTCCTGCTCTTTATCATGCAGATTCTGATCAGTGAAAATCCAGAGTGATCTTCAAATTTAGCAATTCCCTGTCCAACAAATTGGTCCTACTTATTTGAATTAGTCTGATGAGAAAGTCATATACCTCCAAGCATTTAAAACAATGAAAGAACAGTTCACAAGTAATAGAATCTAACAGCTGCATGTAATACCAATAAAGGCAGATGAGCCAGAAGCTTAATTAGAGGAATTGTGAGATAGTCAATGGTATATCAGCTAAAATGTTGTTGCTGCTACATAAAATTTTGTGCATATCCAAGATTATATCACCTGTGGGAAAAATGGAGTACTGCTGGTATCTGGCTGAACATAAGACAAATTCGCAGTCTTGAAGAGTAAAAGCAGTCTTCCAACAATATATACACAGAGGGAACCAGGTTTAACAATAAAAAAGAATGAAATTTAAGCAAGATATTAGTGCCTTCACACAGATGCGGAGATATATTTCATTGAAATTGTAGAGATATGAATAGTCAGTTAAAGATTCTTTTGCTTGATTCAGACAGAAGTCAGGAATGTATAATAAGTTGCACCTTTGCTAGTGGCCTTTGTTTCTTTGATGATGCCAGATAATGCAGGATGCTTTGGGTGGACACAACCTGGTGCTGGTTTCTGCCACTCTGGGCCACTGCTGCTCTGGCTACAGTTGGGAGACATCCAGATTCTGGTCCTGGCTTGTACTGACTCTGTAGGCTAACTCTGCTAGGTGCTGGTATCTGGTGCTGATCTTTCTTAGCTGCTGGTCTTTGGATTGCTTCAGGGATGAGAGCTTCATTATGGTTCATTGCTCTTTCCTTTGAAATGAATTCTCTGCTCACACTACTTAGGATAAAATTGCTAGGTAGATTTGAGGCCCTCCCAAGGCCAGATGAGCAAATGTATGGAGTGAGTCTTTAATGGCATCCATGCAGTGGCACAGTGGTGTCAACACACCCAAAGAAATCCTGCACATCAGCCTGAGGAGTGGGACAGAGGGATGTGTATACAGCTGCTAGGCCTGTGATTGGTCCAAATATGGGCCTGTACTTCATTCACCTGTGTGCAGGTCTCTAAGTCTGACTCAGCTGTCATGGCAGCCATGGTGGGTACAGGACAGTGCCAGTGTTTGACAGCCAGCCCTTTCCTGGGACAAATGACGGAACTAACAGCAAGGAATCTTCAAGAGGGGCAGTTCTGTTTATCACAGCTAATCAGGGTTTGATGGGGTTGAGGATATTAAGAATGGACCTGGTTCTCACCACCCTCAATCTTATCCATATCAGTATGGCAACTACAACCCATTTTCAAAGAGGTGGCAGTAGCCCCTGAAGTGGCAGGGGCACAGGAAGGACCCTATAGCTGACAGCTGAGCTTCATTCTAATGTAGCAATCTGAGATAATGTGGCATCAATTAACCAGGGAGAACACAGATGCATGTTGTCCATAGTGGAGGTAGGAGACAAGAGGAAGTGATGGGCAAAGGTGTGACAGTCATTGGTCAATGCATAGCACCCTCTGGACAGCAGAGAAAAGGGGAGAAACTCTTCTGCCAGGTATGTCCATAGATAAATAAACAAGCAAAGAGTGTGTCAAGCACCAGTGAAGATCAGTATCTGAAACTGCCACAACATACTCTCTAAAACATGCAATTTAAAACCAGACACGAGACATGGAAATAAAGGTGATAGTATGAGCCATACACAGGAAAAAATGAGGCACTGGCAATAAATTCTCCAGGGGCAAGGTGTTTAGCTTACTAGGCAAAGAATGTAAGCATAAGCTATTGTAAATACTCAAGTAAATAAATTAGATTATATTTAAAACACTGAAATAAGGTACAGTAGCAATGCTGCCATAAGTAGAGACTACCAATAAAAAGATAGAACTAAAAAATCAATCAAATGGTGAAGTTCAATATAAAAACTGGTATTGGTGGAACTTGGTAGTGAATTTATGTTAAGGAAAGAATCAGTGAATTTAGGAATGGATATGGATAGATGAGGAGAAAAGAAACAGTTGCAAATGACTGACTTACTGGGACACCAGTCAGTAAATCAATGCATCTGAGATGGAAGATTTAGAAGAGAATGGAGAAAAAAAAATCAAAGAAAATATGAAGTAATTTGCATAAACAAATATTTTTATGTAGCTAGGACTTTCAATACACCCAAAAAAGATAAAAACAAAGATAACCACACCCAGACATTTGAAATAAAAATGTAAGATAACACTAAAGTAAAACATCCTGAAACCATGGGGAAGAATAATGGAAAGAAAATCAAAGATGAATAAAACCAGAGAAAATGAGGTGTCAAAGGTATTTTATCAGAACTACTGGAGGAAGTACTTCTGGCAATTACAATGTAACACTAAACTGGGTTGTTGGGCCAGAACTGTAATCCCAGCTTCCTGAGAGGCAGAGAGGCAGAGAGGCAGGAGGACTTCAAGTTTGAGGCCAGGCTGGGCAATTTAGTGACTTATTTAGACTGTCTTAGAACAACAACAAGCAAAAAATTAAAAGGGGTGGGGATATAGGTTAGTAAGTGGGTCTTGACTGCAGTCCCTAGTATTTCATAAATAATCAACCCATTAATTAATTAACTAGACATAATGTCAGGCAGAAATTTGAAGCATCATGAAAAAATGAAGAGCATGTAGAGGAGTGCGGTGACACACACCTATTATCCCAGTACTCCTGAGGCTGAGGCAAGAGGAACATTGTGAGTTTGAGGCCAGTCTGGGCTACAAAGTGAGCTCAGGACCAGCCTGAACTGCATTGTGAAACTGTCTCAGAAAGAACAAAAAATAAATAAAGAACACTGATAAAGGTAATTAATCTAGGTGACTATGGAAGACATGATAATTGTATACTAATTACCTTTTCTTCTTTTAATGGATATATTTGCACAAAAGAATATATATATATATATATATATATACACACACACACACACACATACACACACACACATATGTATGATTTTATCAGAACTTTACCATATAAAACTGCAAAAATTTGATATTAACATAGGAAAGATATGGCTGTTATCAAGGTTTTAATGGTGTAATAAAATGATAATATATGCTCACTTGTGCTGACACATAAAAGTTGAGAAAATCAGAACTAGAAAATAAGGTAACACAACAAAGTTTGTACATTTTCTTACCTTTCTCCTCTTAGCTTTTTAAAAAGGTGTAAGTTCAGTGAGAAGGTCCAAGAATCAATTCCCAAGTAATAAACAAGTATTGAATTACTCAGCTTTGCTGTTGCTGCCAGGTGATACCGGATGCCCCCAATTTACAGCAGGAGAAGTTCAATGTAGCTCAGTGTCACAGGGACTCAGTCCACACTGGCAGATGCCAAGGCGGAAATAACAACTGTGCAAGGTGTTGGGGAGCAGAGCAGAGAAGCAGAACAGTTGAGGAGCACAAGAGAGAAAAGTGCAAGGACCCAGGCACTCACCCCATGGCTACGCTTCCGTGCCTCGCCCGGAAGTGGACTCCATCAACCCGTCCTGCAGACCCGCACGCATAAGGCAGCATTCTATCCTAGTCAGAGCTGAACGACTGGGTGTATGAAACAAGCGGTATTAGGCTGAAGAGAGGAGATAAATTCTAGCACAGTAATACTTGGGAACTTCAACACACCACTTGGAACAATGCGCAGGTATTCTAGATTTAAAAAACCCAAAAAATCTAAATTAAGATTCATTAAAGGCCAAATAGACCTAACATATTTATAGAATATTTCATTGAAGAGGTATCGAATATACATAGTTCTTGCCAGCTCCTGGAAAGTTTTCTAGAAATAAAAAGTAATAGACCATAAAACAGCCTCAAGAAATTGTGAGAAATGATAATCATAGCATGAATTTATTCTAAAAGTACCAAAGTCATAATAGAAATCAACATTTTAGAAATAAGATGCATAGAAAATAAACAGAAACCTCTTGAATTACTGTTGTGTCAAAGCATTTTTTTTAAAAATGAAGAATGCTTAAAACAAATGAAAAAGGAAAGAAAATATATAGAACACAACAAAATGTAGAACATATACCAAAAGAAGTGAAGGGCAAATTTATAACATTCATTGACAAGAGATATGGGGGGGGCGGGAGAGAGAGACAGAGAGACAGAGAGAGAGAGAGGGTTGAGATTTCAAATACACACCCTAACCTGTAATTCCATGAGCTAGAAAAATCAGGAACAAATCTCACACAAAAATTGTAGAAGAAATAGGTAATAAAAACCAGAGAAGAAAGAGAAATTGAAACTAAGCTCATAAGCAGAAATATCTGTGATATAAAGCAATTATTTTTGAAAATAAATAAAACTGACAAAACTTTAACCTGGCTGGCCAAGAAAGACAAAGAGAAAATACAAAAGAATAAAATGAGAGATGAAAAAGAAGTATTACAACTCATACTAGATAAACTAGAAGGGATCAGGTAAGACTATTGTGAATATCTTTATGTTAACAAATTATAAAGCCTGGGGGAAGAAGATAAATATTTGGACACATATATCAAAATTGATACAGGACAATATACAAAAAGTGAACATATCTATAATGAAATAAGATTTTGAATCTCTAATAAAAAGTCCTAATGAAGGAAAACCCAGGATGTGAAAGCTTACTGCTAAATTCTACAAAACTTTAAAAAAAATAATTACCACCAATTATCAAGCTATTTTATAACAGTAAAAGGAGATGACTGTGGCAAACTCATTCTACAAGTCAAGAATTATACTGATACCAAAATTTGAACTAACGTAGAATAAAAAAAATGAAAAGTAAAAATGAATATCCATGATGAACATAGACGCTATACTGTGCAATAAAATACTAGCAAATAAAATCTAACAACACATTAGAGAAATAATTACATCAAATGAAAAAACTTCTGCAGAGCAAAAGAAATTACAGAGTGAAAATACAACATACAAATAGAAAAAAATTCTGCCATCTATAATTTGGATAGGAGACTAACATCTAGAATATGTAAATAACTCAAAGAATTAGAATCTCACGAAGGACACAATCAAAAAGTGGGAAACTGGAATGAAAAGACACTTCACCGAAGAAATGCAAATGACCTATACATAGATGAAAAAAATGTTCAGTATATCTGGCTGTTAGAAAGATACAAATTAAAACTACACTGAGATTACATCTTATTTCCGATAGAATGGCTATCATCAAAAAATCAAATAATAATAATAATTCATGCTGATGAGGCTTTAGAGAAGAAAAGCCCTCTATATCGTTGGTGGTGAGTTGAGGATATAGCTCAGGGCACGAGTGCCTTCCTGGCAAGTGCAAGGTCCTGAGTTCTATCCCCAGTACCAAAAAAAAAAAAGTACATTTTGTTGGAAATGTAAACTAGTATAACTTTAGTAGAGGTCACTATGGAGAAGATTCATCATAAAAGTAAAACTAGAATTTCCATTTGACCCAGATATTCCCCTTGTAGGTATCTTCCCAGAAGATTTAAAAATATTGTATTACAGAGATGTATGTGCTCCTATGTTTATTGCCCCATGATTTATAACAGCTAAATCAGGAAGTAGCTATACATCCAACAACAAATGAAGAAGTAAAGAAAATGTGGTATTTACATGTAGTGGAGTACTACTCAGCTATAAAGAAGGATGAGCCTGAGTCATTTGTGGGAAAATGGATGCCCCGTGATTATGCAATGTTAAAAGAATTAGATCAGACACACAAGCTCAAAAGTCACTTGAGTTCTCTTATACGAGAAACTCAAATATAAATAAAGAACAAGGTAAAAATAGGTGATAGGAAAAAGAGAAATAGGACTTTTACAAAAGGCTAGGTGACCAAGAGGTAAGAGTAGGGAGAGGAAGGGGGTGAGAGGGGAGGGAAAAGGGGTGAGAACAGGCTATGCTATGTATATGTACCAATTCTTCACCACGACTGTAATCAGCATATACTGCAAATATGTACTAATGGGAAAATGAAATCTGAAAATAAGACAGGAGTGAGTTGTAGTCAATGACAGCCAAAAATATATGTCATATCAAATGGGAGTTTTTCTCAAGACTACAAGAATATTTCAATGTATGCAACCAATAAAGATTCTACAGCCCATCACTAGATTGAAAGAAATGATAGTCCCAGTAGGTAATGAAAAAATCACATGACAAACGTCAACACCCCTTCAAGATAAATTAGCTCAACAAATTAATATAGATATAAGGAGCATAACTGAAAACAATTAGGGTTACATAGGGCAAACCTACATCCATACTAACTTGGTAAGAGCTAAAAATATTAGAGAGATAATAGTCTTTTAACAAATGGCAGTATAATGACTGTCAGATAACATACAAAACAGTGCAGTTCTGTACACAAGCAGACATTATTATAAAAACAGAATACATATGGGTCATAGACTTAAATTCAATATCTATTTCTATAGAACTGTGAAACATAGACAGAGATAAATGGATTCTTTTTAACCACGGCTTAAACTACGGACTTTTATATATGTGACAAAAACAAAACAAAAAGGAGAATACACACACACACACACACACACACACACACACATCTATCTATCTATCTATCTATAGATGTTCCACCAAAATTAATGGGCAGTGCTCAGTAAACAAAAAGACTACCTAGACATTATATAAATTGCAGGAATATTGGTACATCATGTGTCTAATAAAAGACTTGTCTTCAAATGCATAAGGAATATTTTCCACTCAAAAACAAAAGGCAAATCAACTAAAAATGGAAAAACATATTAATAGAAATATTTCTACAGTTGTGAGTATGCCAATAGCACATGAAAATGTGAGCAACATCCTTAGCCATTTGAGAAATGTAAATTAAAATGACAATGAGGTACCATTTTGTATGCAGTGGAAAGGCTGCAATGGAAAAGAGAGATAATAAATGTTAGTGGAAATTTGAGAAAAATTTAAACACACACTGTTGGCAGGAAAATAAAATTATGAATGCTAACTTCTATGTATTACAGTGTGTTAAGGAAATAGTCTTTCCATGTAAATCTGAACTATTTTAAATTTCAGATATTCTGCATAAAGAATATGGGTATACCTTTTTGTTATTATGCTTTAGGAAATTCTTGGAGATATTAAAATAAGAAAGGGAACATAGTTAAATAATACCGGCAGAAAGCCAAATTGTTAATAGCAAAGGTAGATGCTGAATGTGAGTTCCTCTCCGTTCAATTGTTCAAACCTCATTTTCGGTATGTTGGTATTGAGCACAGGGCCTCTGCACGGTAGGGAAGCTGTGTGGTCAGGGCCCCGGTGAGTGGGCTTAGCGCCTGCACAGGAGACCTGAGGAAGCTTGTTTGCAGCTTTCACCCTATAAATCCATGTAGATCTCATCTGGCTTACGCTGAACCTCGCCAGACAGTCAATCAGCTGGTCCCTTCCTTCTGGACTTTGTTCTCTCCAGAACTACTGATAATACACTTCTGTTGTTTATATGTTCCTTAATGTGTGGTATTTTTATAGTACCTCAGGCAGGCTAACACGCCTATCATAAATTTTCGTGAAGCACGGCTGCCAAAATCATATTTTCAGTGCTGTGGATAGAAATGATGTAAAATTATATTTCAAACAAATACAAATTTACTTTGCTTCTATTTAATTGCAGAATAAACATTAAAGAGGAAACTATGCAGAAAATTTTCACAGTTGTGTGTTACAAATATAGATTCAATTTATTTGTAAAGTTACTCCAACCAATTTTCTTAATTCCATCATTTATTTGACTAGCAGAGGCACACGAGGGTGTGCTAGGTCTAATATAAGTCATTAACTTATTTCAAGGATTTAAAATCCTAAATATAAAATTAGAATTATATTTGAACTGTCAAGTCTGGATGACTACACTTTTCCCCAGCATTGCTAGCTTAATTGAATTTAAATTAGATAACAACTGTGCTTCTGCAGTTAATAAAAGACATATAAAGTATCTATGGATCATGTGGATTGGTTTTTTGGAGTGTGTTAGGTGTTCTGATATTCCTGGGAAGCTCCTGACAATTGTTATAGGGGATGAACTCATAATACCTAAATCTAAGCCCATTATTCTATATTTCAATCTTATTTATAACTGAACAAATTACAAGCCAAGAGAGTTGATTTTGGCTCATTGGCTGATGATACATGGCAAGTGTAACCTCAATTTTAAACTTTTATAAGTTAAGTTTTGTAAGGTTAATTCTTTCCATGCAAGATTGATCTGTTGTGAGAACTTGAAATAGAATTTTCCCTTTCTCACTGACAGACTCGCCGAAGTAAATATATACTAGAATATTTAAAAATAAGATTTACAATTCCAATTTAATTATATCTGGTCTTTTCCCACTTATAACTAAATATTTTACATTTATATTCTGCCATTTTCAATCGTCTCTTTTGGTTGTGTATGTTTAATGTGCTTATATGAGAATATACTATACTTGCTTCTAAGTTATATGTTATTATACAAGAAGACAAGGTGCTTTTTGTAATCCATGCTTGACTACGTAAGTCCCCCATTCTTTGTGCGGAGACAGAATCTGTAAATAACTCATCTTCATACTTTTCCATACCCCCTTCCATGTCTTGAACCTCTTCCCATTTTAGAAAGATTTAGCTCCCTACTTCAAATTATGTTTATTTTGTCCTTTACTTATAAATTGAGGTTCTTTTATAAGAGAATGCCATATCGACTGGGAAGGAATTATGTAATTTTTTTGTTATTAGGTTTTTTGCTAACAATGCCTAGAGTGTAATAAAGCAGTGTTTCTTTTGTACATATTGTGGGAGTCATTAAATTGATGGCCTATCTTCTGCAACATGATGAGACAATGGTAAATAGCACACCTATTGTGTTAAATTTGCTATTTTTATTTATTAAGTGATGCATGGTGAGAACAAAGTTATCTGTAAATTATTTCATTGTCTTGTATTTCTGACATTTTTATTTCTGTATCTTGAAATGATTCTGAAAACTACTGGTGATTACATATTAGAAGTGAAGTTTTGCCTTAGTGATGTAAGATATGAATTTGATTTATTTTATTAATTGTGTCTATCATTTTAGATTATCAAACAAATACTCTCCCCAAAATAAAATTATATGTTTATAATCTTTGGCGTTGGAGATTGTAGTGCAGTGCCTCCACCCTGAGCATAAGACACATCTCTGTGCCATTGGCCTAATACTCAGCAACTATCTTGTCAAAATAATGTAGGTTGAAGTCAGGATGTAATTTTAAAATAAAGTCTTATGTTTCTGCTCCCCACATTTGCTCTTCTGTGAGTCACCATAAGAGACTCTCTGGGATGTCTATTGATCCTAGAATGAAAGATTCATGGAGAAGACCTGATCTGTGCTCTTTCTGCCAAAGCAGAGTCACTCTGGCTGATGTACCACACATAATAAAATAAAACATATGCTTAGTTTTCTAAGCAACTGAACTTTCTTCACTCTCACAGCAAAAATCTGATAAATACAGAGTGTTGGATAGTATTTGATAAGAAGAAAAATCAAAGCAAAATATCTCATTATTCTTTTCTGGGAAATATTTTCTATTGTTCATTTGAGTATTTTTTTCCATCGAAGTTTCTGCTATCAATCAGTTTTATACCTATTGGATGGAGGTTGAAATACTGAGTAGCATTTACCTGTCACCAGATCTTTTCCATGAATTCAACTCCCCTGGACTTGAGTTCAAATCTACAGCCACACCCATTAATTCATACATGTTGCCTTTGGATTCAACAGCAAAGTGGCACACTTGTATGTGTGTGTTCATAATGCACACCTCCTGTACCACATGTGTGAAATGTTTATAACACTTTATGAAAATTAGAGGACTCTTGATGTACATGGTTTCTCACTCCTACTTCTCTCACTAAAATGCTATCTCCTACATGATGGGGAAAAATTCTGAAGCCTTGTACATAGTGATGCTTATTTCCTTGGGTTGCTGGGAAAGTGTGTTCTTCTGTATTGTTGATGTTTTTGGATAATTTTTGCTTTGCTGCTATGCGTAACTCAATTTTATCATTTGTGCACTGATGTTTCTTGACATACAATCGGGTTATGTCCACAAAAGTCCATTGTAAATTGAAAATATTGTACATGGGAAATTCATTTAATACACTTAGTCTACCAAACATAATAGTTAGGCAACACAGTACACTGTAGAATGTGACGATCTCTGCGATCACTTGGCTGACAAGGGGTTAGGAGGAAAGACCAAACTTCAAAATTCATACTATGATTTTTATTGAGCGCATATCACCTTCATACCATAATAAAATTAAGCTGAATTGTTGTAGGTCAAGGACCATTTATCCTTGTGCCCAGTTATTTTCAGATGGACAGGCTGCTCTAGTTTTATTATATATGCTGCTGGAGTGAGTACAGTCAGACCCGCTCTTGGGGGAGGCTGTTTCTGAATCTAGGTGTTGTGAGCTGAGCTTGCCCGTGAGTGGTTCATCAGCGGGTATGTCCCACATATCAGCTTGGAGAGCACCTTGGCCTTTTGACTACATCTGTTCGTCTCCAGCCAGCATCCTAACTAAGTCTCAAAGATTTGTACAACACACCAAAGAAAACAAGAGTAAAAGAAATAAAGAAAAAAAAAGTTAAAAAGTAGTCACTGCAGCTAAATGTAAAGACCTCTCTTTGTCTGAACATCCACTAATGACTTGGCTTATTTTTAAGAGTGCACAATGCAGGCAAGTGGCAAAGGAAACCGATGGCCGAGCGGAGGACAGGACTGGAGAGGAGAAATAGCTCCGTCGCTCATAGAGTCCACTTTTGAAGCCCACACTGGGGTCATCGGGATTCTCAACTCAGTCTCTGACTTGTTTCCTCTACTATCCCACGCCAGTGCCTGACGGTTGTTTACCTTTATATCCCTGCGTCCTGTTCTTGGATTTAGCTTAGTCTGAATTTTTGTTTAGAAGATCTCACTTAAAACATGAGATTAACCTAAGAATTTCTCCAAGTTTAGTAGTTAATGAATATTGGGAAAAGGAAAACAAAGAGAAAGTCATTCTATTCATTTTGTACTGAAACTGTAGCAAATTACCACAAACTTAGCAGCTTAAAACAATGTCATTATTAAAATTAAATTCTTGATGTCAGAAATTCTGATATTGACCTCATTTGATTAAAAGCAAGGTGTTAGCTGGATATACTCCCTTCTGGGTGCTCAAGAAGAGTATCTGATTGTCTTTTCCAAATTAATAAACCTGCCTGGGCTTCCTTCTTTTGACTTTAGGGTCTTTAATGAATCATCACAATCACTATTCATCTAAAATAATCTTTCTCTGTAACTGACCAAGAAAACTTTTTTAAATATTTAGGGATCCATGATTGAATTGGCTCCACTGTAACAATGCAAAACAATCTCCTGTCAATTTCTCTGGTGTAATCAAACCTAAAAAGCCCTGCTCACCATAGTGTAGGACAGGAACAGCCTCCAAGGATGAGGAGGGGAGACACTTGGAGAAACATCATTCCGCCTGTTACGGTCACTAAATACATCGCCAAGGGAGTAAATGGTGTGGCTTAGCAAAGTTTTCATTTCTATAGTTTTTCAGAAACAATGTTGCCTGATTTACACTTTCAACTCAAATATTGCAGGGTTCTCTGACAACTTGTCAGATCTGATTCATATTTTTAATATTCTGTGTTAGATCACATGACCAGAATTTTGCCCTAGCAATGTAAAAAATCCCAAATATTTCTGTCCACACACTGTGCCATGTAAGTCAATACAGACTGGTTTACATAAAAATAGAATATATTGTTTCACAAAAGTAATAATTTAAACTTGATTTAAGGCACATTCTATAAGTGCCTGCTTGGCAAACACAGGGTCCTGAGTTCGATTGCCAGTACCGCAAAACAAAACAAAACAAAACAAAACAAAACAAAAAAACAAAATAAAATAAAGGGTACATCCTAAAAAAGAGATCAATTTATATGAAAGACTTGCTCTATTTCCCAATTTGCCCTCTCCGGCCTTATATCAGTGGTCACGCACGCTCACCCCGAGTTCTTCCCTGACCTCTGCACCTGACTCCAGAAATTATGATGTTCAGTAAGATGCCCTTGGGGAAATATTGTCTGTCTTAAGGTGTAATACAAATTAATTTTATCCTCATGCCTCTAATGTGGTCAATTTACCATACTTTTAACCAACTGCTGTATTCGGGATTATGGTGTCAAATGGGCTCGTTAAAACCCCGAGGTGGTAACAGAGGTCCATCTGAGGTGCTCTTAACTTTAAAGACACAAGACCTAGAGAAAACACTTCCAAGAGGAAAACTGAGGTCTGATTATAAAGCAAAGAATTGTGTTCCATTTTTTCAGTATCTTGATGCTCTTGCTCAGGGCTGGGGATATAGCTCAGTTGAATAAGCGCTTGCCTGGCAAGTGCAAGGTCCTGAGTTTGATCCCCGGTACCACAAAAAAAAAAAAAAAAAAAAAAAAAGATTGATGCTCTTGCTCATGTTGAATGCCCCAGTCTATTTTTTTTTTCTGGTCTGTTCTAGACAGATGGACAGCATTCGTGCACACTTCTATACTTGTAGCTTCCTCTCATTTTATTTGGCTGTATTCTAAAATAGACAGATTTTTTTATTCTGCCTTCTCAATATACACAATCTTTATGATCTATGAAGAATTTTCTTAGTCTGTTATATTCTTTTCTCTAAATTTTTTCTAAATTGTTTTGTTTTCTTTTTTTTTCTTTTATCATAGGATTCTAGTATTGAAATTAAAGATAACAAACTAGCTGGGAGTGGTGGTGCATGCCTATAATACCAGCACTTGGGTAGCTGAGGCAGGAGGATCATTCTTAGTTTGAGACCAGACTGGGTTATAAAGTGAGCTCAAGGATAGCCTGAACTGCATAGGGGGGCCCTGTCTCAAAACGACAAAATATATATATATATATATATATATATATATATATATATATATATATAACAAACTGTGAAAATATGTGGTAATTTGTCTCATTCAGAGAACAATTAAAGTTCTAATATACGTGTATCATGGATACACTTGATCTCTTAGAACCACAAATGCCAAGTAAGTTGTATTCCCCTTCCCAATCACCATTCTGCAAACAGTAAGTAAAGAGTCAGTAGATGGGAGATCACTGTTATTATTGCAGAAGTTGGCTATGAACTTGTCCTGTAAAAGTGAAACTCATAGCCTTACGAATAATCCTCATGCCTCTCATCACATTTATGGGACAGCCCTTCAGGAGAGCGAGGATCTACAGAGCAGTCACACTTATCCAGTATTATTCACTCACAACTGTGCAAAAACAAGAAACAAGCAAGCAGCAACACAAGCAAAGAAAAAATTGTAAAATGAAAATTTTAGAGAAACTCTGAAAACCCAGATTGTCTGCTCTCTTAGTAAATTAACTCTATTCACTGCAGCAACAACAGCCAGCAAATATCCCTTTCCACCCAAATAACTCATTCTTCCAGTGAGGAAAAATTTGCTAATGTGTAGATGAAAAAGTCTCTGTGAGTGAAGAGAGTTATATGTACAATTTTGAAACGAGGAGCCTTCTCTTTCACATTACACCGGTCATAAATACCGGTATGTGCTTTGGATGCAGGGGATCAGCATATTTATTTTTGATTCCCTCGGTCCTTCATACCTTTCCTGCTTCCCTTCCCTTTTTTACAGTTTACTGTATATTTTCACATTTTAACATATATCACAGGTAAATTATATATTTCTGATTGTTCAAGGTTTCCTTTATTAACTCATAATATGGATTTAATAATCTCCAGCATTTAATTAGTGTATTTTACTATTTATATTTAATGTATTGATTGGTTTATTGTTTTATTTTTCTAATGAATATATGCACTATATTTGTTTATTTATTAATGCTGAATGCTCTGACCCATGAACCATGTGATCCATGGTACACATTTATTTGCAGCCTTGTTTTTTGATCCCGGGAATCAAACACCAACCCTTGCATTTCTCAGGGAGCCACGGCGCTACACCCCCGACTCTACTTTCTTTTTTCTTTCTTTTGGATGCTGGGGATCAAACTCAGGACCTTGAACTTGCCAGGCAGGTGCTGTGCCAATGAACTATATTCCTGACCCATTATTTTTGGAAATTATTTTATTGATACCTTTTAGACATCATAGTGATCATAATTCCTCACAGAAAGTTTGTCTCTGTACATGATATATCTTGATTCTTCGTTTCCTCTCCCCCCCCTTCAGGCCTGCTTCCCCTCCTTATTTACAGAAGCTTTGTTTCCAGTATTTCTTTCTCTTTAGTTTTGCTAAGAGGAGACAAGGAAAAATGACTGATTTATTTTGCTGAAAACCTCTATTTCTCTCTTATAAAAAGAAGATTTTAGTACTCTCAATACTTAAGTTTTCCATACATTTTAGTTGTTCTTATTTTGTTCATAGTTTTATTGATCAGTGTGCAGCCTTGACTTTCAGCAACTGTCTTATATTAATAGTAAAAGTGTGGAGCATGGTACTTCACCTGAAATGTCAGAATGTAACATAAATTCTGGGCTCACTCACTCCAGTTGTTAGGGTTCTTCCCACACATGTTATTTACACTACGCTCATATAAAAAAGTAACATTTTAAAATGGTCATTTGTAAATAAGAAAACATTGTAGCTTTCATAAGGATGTACATAGATTTCCTTTTCAAAATCTTAAATCACTGATGCAGAATAATATTTTAACAGGATTCAATTTCACACCGTAGAATATATGTGCTTTGTTTTATTAAAGAAAATATGTCACCATTTGACCTTACTTTTAAAGAATATTTTTGTTGGAAATTGAAGTCTGTGCTGACATTTTGTTAGCTGTTAGAAACTTGAAGTTGTCTATTATTTTCTGGTCTCCTTTGTTCCCAAGCGTGTGCGAGGCACCTGTGAGGTCTGTTGCTTCTTCTTATTACGAGGTCGCTGTGCTCGACTTTCATTATGTTCTCTACATTTCCTTGTCAGCAGTTTATTTACAAATGACCTCATTTGTGTATCTACCGTTTTCATTGCATTGCGGTGTTTTATGTATAAAGTATTGAGCTCTTGAAGTTCTTGTTTTATCATTTGTTGCTTATATCAATTAAATGTATTTTTGTGTTGCTTTCTCCTTAGTTCTGGGCCTCTTATTGGCCAGATTTTATTTAGTACCTCACAAGTAAGTGACTTTTTAGAAAAGATTCCCTTTTATCATTTTGATTTATTTTCAAATTAGTTGATTCTTTGTAGTAACTACATGCAGGACAATTTTCTCTATACATTTGAAATTTCAGATATAGAATATTTTACCTCTAACATTTTTAACATCTAATTGTGTTATAAAAATGGTGGATTTTGTTTTGGTGCATTCTCCCGTACAACACACTGTGATCATTTTCCCCATAACCCACTTCCCATTTCCTGCCCCTGCTCCTAATTCCCTCTTTTCTAATAGTTTCTTCTCTAATTTCATGTCATCAGTGGCTTAAAAATTATTTTTTATTTTCTTAGGTTACATATATGATATATGTTATATTTGACATTAGTTATATTTGATTTTCTGAGTATGGTCTCAGTCACTTAAAATGATAGTTTCCAGATTTATACACTTTCCTAAAAATGACATAGTTTCTATCTTATGGATTACTGGATTATAGATAATATTGTATTATGTGTATACACACGAATATTTGTATATGTATATGATTTTCCTGTCTATCTGTTGATGTGTACCTGTGCCAAATCATTCTCAATTGTGCTGTAATCAACATAGTTTTGCAGGTACATCTACAATATGGTGACTTTAATTCTTTCAGGAATATACCAAGGAATGGAATTTCTAGATTAAATGGTACTACGGTATTTAGTTTTTGAGAAAATACCATTCTGATTTCCATATTTGTTATAAAATTATGTGTTCAAATCAATAGTTGACAAGAGTTCTTTCTCTCTGTATCCTTTCCAGGAAGTATTGTTATCTGCAGTCTTTTTTTGGCAGAACTGGGGATTGAACTCAGTACCTTGCACTTGCTAGGCAGGCACTTATTCCACTGAGCTATATCCCCAGCCCCTGTTATCTGCAGTCTTGATGTAGATATTCTAGCTGGTGAAATGGACCCTCATAGTTCTGACTTAGATTTCCCAGTGGGCTAGAATGGTGAATGTTTTTCCATATGTTTACTTGCCATATGTATTGTTTTTTCTTTTGAGAAATGTTACCTTGATTCATGTGTCCATTGATTGGTTGTGCTCTTTGACTTAAGGCGTTAACTTTAATACACTGTTTGTGTGTTCTGGATATTAATTTGTTTTTCAAAAGTGTGGCTGCAAAATGTTTGTCTCCTGTAGGCTGCATCTTCAATTTGTCAATTGTTTACTTCAAAGGATAGTAGGATATTTACTTGGATATAGTCCCATATGTTGATTCCTGATGAGTTCTTTTTCCTGTGCTTTTGGATTGTTAATTAGGGAGTTGTCTGTGCCTACAACTTCAAATGTTTTCTCTGCATTATTTTCCCGCAGTTGTAAAGTTTCTGGTTTTATATTCATGTTTTTGAACAATTTGACTTGATTTTAGTACAGAATGAGAGATACGAATACAGTTTTGATCTTTTAATATGGATATTGAATTTTCCCAGTACCATTTACTTGAGGAGCTGTCTTTTCTCAAACATATATCTAGGCCTTTTCATCAAAAAGCTTATAGCTGTAGGTGCAAAGATATGTTTGTATGGCATGTATTCTTTTTTCTTTCTGATATTTTGAGACAGGGCTTCATCATGTCTAACAGGCTGACTTTTAACTCACTATGTAGCCAGGCTGAACTAGAACTCATGAACTTGTGATTCTTCTTTTGAGCCTCCTGAAAACTGGGATAGCAGGTGTGCACAACCATGCCCTTTCTTTCCATTGGCTTTTGCGCTATTTTGGGGCCAGTGTGATGCGAACTCCATAACTACGGATCTGTATTTACGTAGAAATGAGAGCTGGAAAGAGTGAAATCTTCAGCACTGCTCTCTGTGTTCCAGATTGTTTGGACTGATTTGGTCTTTTGTATCCATGTGAACATTGGGCATGTTTTTATCCTTTGACAAAGAACATCATTGGTGTTTAAATAGGGGTAACATTGAAGCTATAGGTCACTTGTGGTAATACGACCTTTTTAAAATTTGGCAAACTCATGAACATTGGAGATATTCCAACTCTAAGTGCCTTATGCAATTTCTTTCTTGAATGTTCTGTAATTTGCACTTCCATTCTTAAATTGAGTATCTAAAATCTACTGTGAAAGGATTTTTTCCTTATTTCTCTCTTATTATGTTTATTATTGGTATATTGAAAAGTTATTTATTTTTATATGTAAATTATATATCCTGCTCCTTGCTGGATTTGTTTGTAAGATCTAAAAGACTTCTGTAGTTCTTAGGATTTTATGTATAAAGGGTTGAAGCACGTGCAAATGGGGATACACTGACATTTTCTCTTCTAATTTTATTTCTTTCTTTGGCCTAATTGCCCTCATTAATATTGTAATTATTAGACTGAAAAAATAGTGAGAGACATGGTTGAATGAGGCATCATTAAATATGATGTTGACTATGACTTTAAAATATTTAGGCTTAATTTATTGAGGTTAGGTGCTTATATAAATAATTTTTTCAAGAACAAATGCTAAATTTTGCTGAAAGTTTTTCTATATTTATTGAAACTATTCTGTCACTTTAGTATTCATTCTGTGATAGATTACATTTATTCATTTATACATGTTAAAGCACGCTTGAATCCCCAGGGTGAAATAAACTTGTTTGTTGCATATGCTACTTCCAAAGTGTTCTTGAATGATCTTTGCAAGTATGTTTCATAATGATCTTTTTATCTATATTCATCAAAGATTGATCTGTGATTTTCTTTTCTTGGTGGATATTTTGAGTGTTCATATGACTTGGGTATCAGAGATATATTGGATTCATACAATGAGTTTGGAAGAGATTCCTCTCTCTCTGTCACACGCAGTAATCTGAGAAACACTGGTGTCTCACTTCTTTGGAGGTCTGATAAACTCCAGCAGCAGATTCTCATTATGGGCATTTCTTTGTTATGATTTTTAAAGTCACTTTTTCAATTTTATTCCTTATCATTGTTCTGTTTAGGTTCTATGTATCATCTCAATTTGATTTTGTTAGTTCATATTGGTCTAAAATTTATGAATTTCTTTTAGATAATATGGTTATTAAAATATAAATTTTCAAAAGAGTTCTCAATAGTCTAGATTTTAGTGGTATGTTTAATGCTAACTGTACTTTATGCCTGTAATTTTACTCATTTGGTTCATGTCTTTTTGGTTACTTTGGCTAGGTGCTTAGTCAAATTGTTTATGTTACTTTTGTAACATTAGTCATTTGTATTTCTCTTTTCATTAATTTAATATTTACTATTTCTTTCTTATGTTTGATTTGAGGTTTTGTTTTGTTTTGTTTTTGTTCTTGTTTCTGTAAGACCTTGAAATGTGTCATTAGCTTACTTATTTGGGTTCTCATAAATTATTTTAATGTGAGCTTGTGACTATAAACTTACACTGAGAAAACCGTTCATGGTGCCCCAGAGATTCTGATATATTGTATTTCCATTATCATTTGATTCTGTGACCTTTTTGAAGTTTTTTCTGATTATGTAAATGAGCCTTTGATAATTAAAATTATATTATTCAGCCTCCCTAATTTGTTTAATATTGTGGTTTCTCTTGCTGTAGCTTTAGTCCATTTTGATCTAACAGGAAGCATGAGATTGTTGCAATTTTTTAAATATTTACTATAAATTGCCTTGTGGCGTAAAATACGATGTAGTTTGGACAGAAACTTCCATAAGCTAATGAAGCAAATTTGACTATTTAAAGGATAAGAGAGAGAAAGTAGTAAGTAAGAAAGACTATTAAAACAGGGCCTCTAAATGAGAAAATAATGAAAAGAGGAAGGCATATGTACATATGACATATGAAATAATCAGCAAAAAATTCTTAACAAACCCTGAAAGAGTTATCAATTCTGATAATTCTTGAGTTGGTCATGCAAGTGGCTAAGATGGATCCTCACTATGCACGGTTTGTGAGGCTCTTTTGTGTCTGCTGGGACCCTGAACCCCTTGGGTGGGATAAGGCTGTCACTCATCTCTGTCTTCTGCTTTACTGCTGCTCACACGGCTGCTGGTTGGATGAGGTTGGTACTGGAGCCCATTGTGGTTACTCTCTGCTATAAAGAACACAAGTGTCACTGGCTGGTTTACTCTGGACGTATTAGTGTGGTAAATTTCCAGGCAAGTGTAGCTAACGGATGCTTTGGGCTTCTGGCCTCCACTGGGAAGCTCATTTGGAGGGACCAAAGTAGGTCTTGAGTAATCAACTATATGCGACTGATTTGCTCCACAACCTGTCCTCATTTGCAATCACAAGAGGCAGCTCACACTCTAGACTGTTTCTTTCCAAATCCTGTCTTTCCAGTACTGAACTTTAATGCATTTCTCCCTCATTGATCTCACTGAGCAGCTGTTCTCCAGCTATCTCAAATCTATCTTGTAGAAAAGCTGGAAAACATTGCCTGTTTCTCATTCACTCAATTAGTGCCTTATAGTGCCACATATTCTGTCTGGGTCTTTTTAATTATCTTTACATTGTTCTCTTTTGCTTCCTCATTTATAATTTTTATTAGTCAGTTTTCCATTGCAATAACATAATACCTGGGGGAAAATTCTTAAAGGAAGAAATGTTTGTTTGGTTTAATATTTCCACAGGTTTTGTTCCATGGTCTGATGGTTGCATTGTTTTGATCCTGGAGTGAGGCAAAGCATCATGGTAGATCATGGTATACCATCATGGTGGAGAAAAGCTCCTCAGCTTCAGGCAGCACAGAGCTAATCAACAAAGGAAGAGCCAGAGTAAAAGAGGCTGAGAACTAGAAAGTGTCCAAAGTCATACCCACTGCCACAGTCTCCCTTCAACCAGGCCCGACCCTAACGGCCCCTTCCGCTGTACACTCATCCAAGCGTTAATTCATTGAGGTTGTTATTGGCCTTGTGGTCTAATCATCCCTGGAAGCTTTTCTATAAGAGTCCAGAAAATTCTGCACAATATTAAATTAATCCTTAAATAAATACAGAATTTACCATCTTTTTAATGTTAAAAGCTAAAGTAATAGTTTGATATGATGATATGATTTTTAAGAGCTATAATCTGTGACTGAAAAAATATTAGAATTCAACCATGTCACTCAGAGACTTCTGACTACCAGTAATTTTCACTGAGTGATATTGTCATTATTTGAAAAATGGTTTTAGAGACACTTGGTCATCCCATTATAACTTAATTGCATATATACTGCCAGATTTTATTCTAGGAAAAATATCTATGAAGCAGAAAAGAAAAGTTACCATTTCAAAACCAAGGAAATTGTCAACGGGTATTACTTATACATTAAGAGGTAATTTCTTGGTGCTCTTAAGTTCTGATTACTTATAATACAGACACGTTTTAAGATTTTGACATTGCTAGAACCACACTGAAGGAGGCAAAGAAGCAATATCCTTTATAATGGAATATTTGTGGAAGTGAAATTTTTAAAAACATTCATTATGTAAGGATAAATCATGGCCAGCCATTATTATTCTTAAATTGAATGTACTGCAATAAAAAATTTCACTGAACTCCCTTGTAAATATACAGAAAACAGTAATTTTAATAAGATGGCTTCGACAAAATCAGTTATATTCCAGATAACCATATTAAATTTTATCTGTCTATAACAGTAAAATTTCTTTTTATTTTTTTGTACTGGATTTTGAATTCAGAACATTGTGCTTGCCAGGCAGGTGATTATGCTTCTGAACTATAACCCTGGCCCCAAAATTAATTTCCATGTACAGATTAATAAGGTTATAATAACAGGTTTTTGAAAATGGTAATTAAATGAACAGAAAAATTTGTATTTTGACAAAAAAACATATCACTGCTTAACTGTAAGGTTATTTCAAATATTAAAATACATTTTAAAGTAAAGCAAAATTCATTTTAAAAAGACAATACATAGCACAACCTAAAGCTTTTATATAATAAAATCATAAACACGGAAAATTAAATTATTCAAAGTTTATGAATGAAGAAATCCTTATACATCAAAATAAAACATAAATATTGTCTCATACAAAGCAAACTTTGGGCTATATTATATATAATTGATTATTAACTCTATTATCTGATTATCTGTATTCTCATTTGTAAATATGATAATAAAAAAATCCTCGGGGAGGGAATATATATATACACACACACATAAGATAGTTAAGGTAACTGTACTACCAATTTCTATTGGTTTATTGAAAGGAACAGTTAATGCTTAACTCGTTTTAACAGTTTTGCATACTTATACCTAGTAATCTGAACAACTAGTTTTAAAGAGAACAGTACGCAATATAGCAACCATTGTTGATTTCCTGTCATCTTGCTTTGAAATTGTGTATCATTTTTAAAGTTTTTTCAACTGATTATTCTTTTAAAATAAAATTAATAATAATTTTAATAATAGTAAATGTCCTCAAAACACTAAGAGAAAATGTAAAGAGATGGTGTATTTAAAATATTGTTTCTGGCACAGTGTTCCTAAGCATATTGTTTCTAAATCTATGTTTCTGGCATATAACAGGATTGCCCTGTACATCATTTATAACTGTCTTATTGTTACAATTATTCTCTAGTTACATTAGGACTACACTAGAAATTAGCAATCATTTAAAAGTATACTTTTACTGAAGAGTGAAATTAAAAACAGCTGTTTTATTATAATTAAACTCATCTCTCACTGTGGCCTGTGAAAAACTCAGATTTTTAATAAAATAGCTATTTCATCTCTAGATTAAGTGCATGTTTTGAATATATAAATTTAATGTAAAGTAGAAGTACACTTTCTGAGGAAGTTCTCACTTTGAGGTGTGATATATAATAATTTAATCATCCTTTATTTGAAAACTACTAAGGTTTCTGACCCAACGAAGACCCGGAACTTTAAAATGACAGCTACTGCAACTATTTCTGACGTAGTAGTTAAGCAATCCCAGTGGAGTGGAACTACTTGTAAATTATAAGTTACCACTTACTTGGGGCCAGATGTGTGTCAGAATTATGTTACAGAAGGAAGTCAACATTAGGATATGAATTTTAATTAAGCAACCGTCACTTTGTTACATAGGAAAATAGCTTAACCTTTGGGGATGTTTGATTTTCATTGCTGAAAATGATGTCAAACTGCAGGTGATTCCCCTCTAAAAGCAAGAAGACAACCTGTCATGCACGCTGATTTTGCTACCTGTGCTGTGCGTAAAGCAGATTCATGACGATGGGTATAAGTAAGACTAATTTCTCTTTAGTGGTTCACATTAAATGATTCATTCTCTTTCTTTACTTCAGGAGTCTAGACTAACTTTATGATTTATTTTACATAATAGACTATTAAGAAATTATATAGTGCTGATAAGACTCATCATTTCGTTGTGTTTCACACTTCTATACTTTCAGCGCTTGCCTTTATTCAGAGACCAAGGCATGGGTACCATTCCCAAAGGGATGCCTTAAGTAGAACAAGTAAATCCATTTTTTTTCAGCTCAAGCCCTGGATCTATATGAGAGCGCAATCAAGATCAGTGGGGCTGAATAACTGCTGAGCGGTTGGCTATGGCTGCATGGATCAACTCCACTGAGTGCAGTTCAGTCAGCTCAATTATGTCAAGCATGTTGTGGGTGAAGGCACACTGGACACAGAGCAGGCTTGTAGCGACGTAACGGCAGAATAAAGGGCATGGGACATAGTGCAGTACCATACTTCACTGGCACGGAAATCGAACAAAAACTGCTGCAGAGGTTTGTTAGCGGTGTTTTCGCTGGCTAAGTGCTGATCTCGGCGCCCGCCTTATTGTCAGAAAGTTTTCAGCTTTTTTGTTTATCATACAGGAATATGGGAAAATCTCCACCTAAACAATATCCTGCTGGGAAAATGCACCAAGAACACGTTTAAATTTTATTTATTTTGCCTTATTTTTATTCTTGATTTAGTTTCATAGAAAGAGGCCACATAATGCAATATAAAATACTGAAGTTTTGGCTCTGCTTTGGCTCAATCTTAAAAATTATTACATTTTAGATATAATACATATCAATTTTAAACATATAAATAATGATACAAGTTTTTTTCCTAAGTGTGTAGCTCCATAAGTCCATTAAACGACAGTCAAGTAGTTATCTATATCCTTTTCAACTTTAAGATTTGACAGCACTGTACAAAAGTGCTACAAATAAATTTTCAATTTACAGTGACATCCTTTATATAACAGTGTAGGCTTTTATTGGTAAGATGGTATTTAATATTTTAAACTGCAAATTTCCTTCCTTCCACTTATTTAAGTAATTTTAACAATACTAAGTACAGCAGGACTGATCATATAAAAATAATTCTATTTAGAATTACCACGTCTCTGAATGTCAGGGGAAAAAATTAGCCAGTAATTGATAGTCACCTAAAATCAGTCACAAAATAACAAAAAGTTGAAGATGTAGAAAGAATTTCATTATAGAAAAAGGGTCACTTGTTGTTTGAATACATTTTAAGACCTTAAAGAGCCCATTAAAATTCTTCCTCTCTTCTAGTTAGATGAAACGGCATCCTTCAATATGCAAAGAAAGAACATTTATAGGACATCCAAGGTAAGCCTACCACAGCCAAAATCTCAACATGCAATGGACTCGGCTACACTTTATTTTATCCCCTCTAAGATGCATTTACAGTTAAAACTAAATTGAGAACAGTAAGCCATGAAGGTAGTGATTAAATTCTATGTCCCCAAAATCATGTTGGAAACCAGAATTGAAAGTTACATGCATGTAAATGGCTCTGGAGCATTTTTATAAATATACAACTGAAGGGAAAATTGTGTATCTTGTAAGTAAATAGAACCTAAAGGAAAAAAATAATAAGCAGCCAATGAGAAGAAATTATATATATATATAATATATATATTATATATAATATATATAATATAATATAATATATATATATGTGTGTGTGTGTGTGTGCGTGCATTTGTGTGTGTGTGTGTGTATTTGTGCCAAATACTCAAGTATATAACATAAAAGTCGAAAATGGGAATTTAAGAATTTTTATATATATTAATATTTATGCACATTGATTAAAATTATACTAATTTCTCATATAACAACAATGATATTAGAATAGAAAAACAGTACATTCTTTAATACAAATATGGTAATACCAGACTCATTTGTCCTCAGACAAAAAATGGTGGACTATTTAACAGAGAATGTAATACACTGAAAAAAGTTCACTGCAGGGTTTGAAGTGCTTCATAGCAGGTTGTTTTAAATGGGTAAAACTACATTTGTAACCTGAATAGTTTTTGGAGAAATGTGGACTTTAGTGATGATGTGGACTTTAAATGAGTTCATTTCTCTGAATATAACAAACACAGTAAAGTTGATTTGATGACCGAATGACACTAATACCTTTTTTATCACGGTAATGTTTGTTGATTCAATTCAGAGAAAATGTACTTAGAGTGTTTCTAGCCTTTACTAGAGTAGTTTTTTAAAGATTATGAACTTAGTCTTTAAGTTAAAGATGAATGATGCTGAAATAGATTTAAAATACACCTCCATATTGTTCTTTAAGAAAGTCTAAATGTAACTTTGTGTATAATAAGCTTGCTAATGACGTCATACCTTTTAACAACTGTATTTGACAAGAAAGCCTAGGCTATGATTCTGCAAGGAATTAATGCGAGACTTTCAGTGTTTATTGCACTGAGGTTCATAGCTGATTTAATGAAAGTCCTATTTGATTCACCAAGGCAACCATATTTCATTCAGTGACTCGGGGTGGGGTTGAGAGTTACATAGATAATATGGATATTCAGTAAGTCCTAAAATAGCCCTACCCCAAATCAGGTTTTAAAAGTCTTTCTCTTTTTAAAGAAAGGAATACTTTTATTGCTAAATTTAGAAGCATAAGTATACATACACTGGCACATCCTGGCAATGAGTGTGTCAGGTCTGTACTGTGCTTTAGGCACTCGCTAGGCAAAATAATCTTCTACTAAGCAAAATATTCTTTTCATCTATTCTAAAGAAGCTCACAGAATAGGATTTGTTAGGGAGCAGGAGAACATTAATCAAAGGTTCATACAAAAATAAAATTTCATATTATGATAAACATCATGTAATAGCAGTGGCAATAGAAAAAACATACAGTGGAGTTTCTATTCTGACAGATCAAAAGAATTAAAAATATAGATTTAACTGAAATCTGAATGAGAAATGCTTATTATCCTGAAGGAAAAATGTATATTGAGGAAAGTGTGACTAAGACTCCTTTAAGTAACTAAAATAAGATCCAGCTTATTAACCACCTACAGTAAGTTAAAGAGGATGAATAATTAAATACAGAAAGAAAATATGAATTGTGCCTGTGTGTGCAAACATATGTTTCCTTTTGCTTTTGTTTGGTTATTGATGGATTGCCTGGGCTGCAGTGTACTAAAAGGATCTTAAAGTTGGGGGACAAGTACTGAGTCCAGACAAGAGACAAGGTAGATTGGACCATGTTGGTGGCTTTAAAATAAGTGGAACATGGGTTTCAAATGGAAAAGAAAGAAAACAGAAATGCCACGTGGCCTTGGAAATGTAGCATTTGTGGTGATATATTTTACTAAGATCATGGCAATTAAGGGATGTGTGTTGTATTAGTCACATTTCCTCTTACTAAGCAAAATCCCTAATACCTAAAGTTTAAAGGAGGACTGGTTTATTTGGCTCATGATATGCAGGGATTCAGTTCCAGGTAAGATCATTTTAAGGAGTAAATAATGTGATGAAAGGGTGAGGCAGAGCAAAGCTACTGTTTATTTTGGTCTGAAAGCAACAGTGTCAGAGAGGGAGGGGTCAGATATAATATCCAAGTTCACACCTCCAAGACCCATCCACCCAGAATCGTGCTCTGCTAATCTCCTGGTTACTTGAAAGGCAAACAAGTTAACAATGCACTTTAACCCTCACATATGGACATATTAAAAAGCATGGAAATGCATGTATAGGGGTGCGATATATAATTTGAAACTACCTGCATTGTTGGTGATAATAGAACAGTTAAGGTAATAAATATCACTCTTGTCTTAGTTTATTATAGCACTATGATCCTCCTGGGAAGCTTTCTAGATCCAACTTAAAATTTCGATGTTATCTAATAAGTTAATTAGGATTTATGTGCAAAGTCTCCATTTCTTTGTACTTGCTAGTGTGATATAGATTGCTGAGTAAAAGTAGTTATCACTGGGTGTCAAGAAAGTCTTGTGACTCTTCATTACACAGGATGGTATGGCCATACTGAGAAATTAGTTTCTCATTCGTGTTCTCCAGAGAAACAGAACCAATAGGAGGTAGATGTATACATAGATAGATGAAAGATAGACAGGCAGACAGACAGATAGATACATACATACATGTAATATGGGAGGTAGCCTCCCATATTAAAATAATTTTGTGGACTAAAACATTCCACAGTATGCTTTATGCAAACTGGAGATGCAGGAAAACTGGTGTTTCATCTGTGTCTAGCATCCCGAAAAAGAAGCAATCCAATATTGTAACTTTTAATGTGATTCCAAAAGTCTGGCTGTCTCAGGTGTTGCTGGCATAAATCCCTGAGTCGCAAGGCCCGTAAGTGTGTTGCTCTGATGTCTACAAATAGGAGAAAATGAATTTTCAAGCTCCACATACCATTGTATTTGCCTTTTTGTTCAATTTAATACCAGCCTACATTGGTAAATCTTGTTTACTCAGGCTACTGATTTAACTACAGCCCTCAACCCACGTACCCATCGCCAGCAGATCTGGAAATAGTATTTTCCCAATCACTGAGGTATCCCCTAAACCCAGTCGAGTTAGAATTTAAATTTTGCCATCACAATTTCTAGTGAAATTAAGCCATTTATAAACATGTTATTTTTTAATGACAGTCTATGGTGTATGTGGTCATTTTCCCCTAAAATATAGTATAGAATGTAGGCTAGAAAGCAGGTGGTCAAAATTATTATAACCTTCAGGAATATCTCTGACGTTCTCTAAATCTCAAGGATTTAAGTTATTTACATACTATTTTGGACTTCATTGTGCCTATACTGTAGAATAGGCCTCTGAAAATATTTGACAGAACTAATATACTTACTTAAATAGAGTCTACCTTATAATTAGTTATGTATTCCACTGTACCGTCCACTTTCCTTGTTTATAGCACACCTAGAAATTACTTTAAGATAAATGAAGTAGCTAGGGATATAGTTCAGTGGCACTGTGCCTACCTGGCAAGTGCAAGGTTGTGAGTTTGATTCCCAGTACCAAAATATAAAAAAATAAACGAATGAATGAAAAAATAAACATGGTTATCTCCTATGGACCTAATTATGTCCCTGCCAAGAATAAACATGCTGAGGCCCTAGTCACTTTGTGGTTGCACTTGTGAATACAGCTTTCAGAAATAAAATTAAATGAGATCAAACGAGGAGATCCTAATCCAAGGGAATGCGTGGTTTATAAGAAACAGGAGAGGAAGAAGAAAGGAAATCTTTCTCAATCTCTCTCTCTCTCCCCGCCTCCCCTCTGTCTCTTTGCCTTTCCCCATGTATAGGTAACCAGGAAATGCTATGTGAAAACTGACATAGCAATTAGTGAATCAGCAAGAAAGTTATAACTTAACCCAAATTCTGTTGGAGTCTGAAGTTGCGCTTTCTTGCCTTCAGAATTGTGAGAAAATAAACACATGTTGTTTTAGCCCCTTGGTCTATGGCATCTCTTTGTGGTGGCCTGGGCCAAATAACGGTGTATAAAAAGAGCAAAAGAAAAAAATATCTCACTGCTACTTTTATATTGGTGATAATATGGTGCCGAAAGCTGAAGAACAGTAACAAGAGACTTGTGAATGGGAATAAAATGTGTTCCAGAAAAATACACTACACTTTCACAACTAATATAAGAACAGAAGATTGATAAAATGGAGCTTTATTTTTTTCTGTAGGTAACTACATTGTACACTGCCTTCAGAGCTATAATGGTATCTTCGCCAGATCTTAGTTCTGTTTAAGAAAATAGCTTAGACTCATCTTTCCATGGGGACAATTAACAGTTTAAATCATGAATAGGCAAGTGAACACCAAGGTTTTGGTCTTTTTATGTTGCTCTTGGATCTTTCCTTTAAATACACTTTGAATTGAAATCATTCATTCTCTTTATCCTGTTCCCAGTATGTGAGCCATTTTCTTAGGTGTGCGTGTAGTAAGAGTCAGGATTCTTCTCATTACACTACATACAAAGAGTTTCTACAAGGACTTTTCAAATTAATATGCACTAAAACCAACTATTAAGTTCTGCGGCACACATTTTTTCTTCAGCACATAGAGGACTAACCCCTGTCTCAAATATACTTCAATTAAAACTTTAAAAAGTTATCCTATGAAGTAGTCAATATCTGCTGAGAGGAAACCAGTGATCAAATAAAAATATAATATGGATTTGGAAATGCAGAAATAAAGGTAAGAATTGACTTTGAGTGAATAACATTGTGTTCAGACAGATGTTTTGTGAAAAGAAGATAAAGAGAAATATTGTTAGGAGTTCAAGAGTAAATATGTTAAATATTAGGAGAAAAATAACACAAAACATTTTCCTAGAGTAAGGTCATATTGACTTAAAGATACATGACATTTGCATCATAGTAATATGTTCCTGAAAAAAATTAAAATATTTATTTTGATTGAAGATAGAAAACAAAGAAAATTATTAATTTTGGTATATAACATATGTTTCTGAAATAGTACCTTTCACAACAAACACATTGTAATTTCATTTTTTTGATATACTTTATTTTCAAAACTATGAGATTGTATGTAAGATATGGCAAGCTAATTATTTTGACTTTAAAATGCTATGAATATCCTTCCAAACGGAGAAATAGTAGGTAAAAATTTAATTTTTAATCTTTTAAGAATTTGTAGTTGCAAATAATGAATTTAATATGTGATCAACCACATTCTGTTCTTAGGTTATCAACATTGATACTGAAATTTTGTATTAATTGTTGGCAATGCTTATGAGTCTTAATTATTGAATAACATTTTAATACATGTACAGAAAAAAATTTATTTTTTTATTAAAAAAAATAAAAGTACAAAAACATATTAACAAACAGACACCAATTAGCATAAAAAATAGTACAATCACAACTGATCTAGAGACAAGGTGACATGATCTCAAGAGTGGATATTGCTGTATCCATTGATATCTTCGAAGTGTAAATATATGAACCCATATACAGACATGCAAAATTGGTCAGACAGTTAATCCTCTCAACAACAGAAAAACACAAAAACCAAAAATCGAAAGACAGAAAACAAAACAGGCAAACAACAACAACAACAACAACAACAACAAACCACCAATAGTTGCTGCGTTGCATATTGATAACTTCGAAGTGTGTGTTCAGGATAACATATATAGACATACAAGATTGATCAAATAACCCTTCATCAATTATTCCTTAGCATTAAGTGATATAATACAATAGTAGAACCATGTTAGCCCTCCTGCATATATGTATATTCATATATACATACATACATTTTTGTCTCTTTCTTTTCTCCTTTCCCTCGTCCCATCTGTTCTTTGTTTTAGAACAGATTTCCTTCATGTCTCTTAGTTTATATTCCCACCCTCAGGTTCTTACACCAGTGATACAATACGTTGCCTGCACATGTATCGCTGATTTATTTCACTTATAAGTATGGACTCCAGCTTTGACCACTTGCCTACAAAGTCCCCAAAACTGTCTTTCTTTATAGCTGAACAATATTCCATTATATAAAAATGCCACAATTTTTTAATGCAGTATTCTGTGGATGGACACTTGGGTTGCTTCCACATTTTAGCTATTACAAATTGTGCGCTATAAACATGGGTACACATATATCAGAGTGATATGATGTTTTCAGATCTTCTGGGAAAATACCCAGAAGAGGAATAGCTGGTTTGAATGGAACCTCTAGACCTAGTTCGCTGAGAAATCTCCAAACGGCTCTCCACAGTGGTTGCACCAGTATGCATTCCCACCAGCAGTGTAATAGAGTCCCTATTTCTCCACAGCCTCGCCAGCATCTGTTATTGGACGCCTTTTTCATACTGGTCAGTCTTACTGGTGAGAGATGAAATCTCAATGTTGTTTTTATTTGCATTTCTCGAATGACTAAGGATGTGGAACATTTTCTCATATATTTATTTGCCATTTGTATTTCTTTGTCTGAGAATTGTGTATTCATCTCAGATGCCCATTTCTGGATTGGGTCTTTGAATTTGGACAGGTACATGTTTTTAAATTCTTTGTATGTTCTAGATAGAAGA
>PVLD010004919.1:0-38946 GCA_004027595.1 Dinomys branickii
GGCATTCTCTTTGGACCTGTTTCATTATTGGTAATTCATTCCTAAATTGCTCTTGTAACGTTTCCATTTGTTTCCTATTTTCTTCTAGTATTTTGTCTATTTCTTGTCTGTGTGAATGGAACATTTCTTCCATCATTGTTTTCAGCTCGTTTTTTGTCTGAGAAATCATTGCGGGTATGTGGGTTATTTCTGCTTTGAGTTCTTTCATGGCCTGTTGGAGTTGTTTTATTTCGGATGCAATCGTTTCATAACTTGAAGTTATGAGGCTTCCTGGTTCCCCTGTATCTTCACATTCAAAACTTTTTCTGGGTGGGGTTGAGTTTTGAGACTGCGTTTTGTTCCTCTGTTTTCCCATTTTGGGGTATCAGATTCAAAATGTGGAGCTATAAATTCCACAGGCAGTTCAGCAGGCAAAGGTCTGCTGCAGAGGCTGCCCCAGTGATTCCTTCTCTTTGGGAGAATGTCCCTTAAGCTGTCTGCTGAGATTTCCGCTTCTACTCCCTACCCCAAGACCTGGCCAGGGCGAATAGACAGCTTGCCACCCCAGGATTCTTGCAGATAGGCCACTCAGGTGTTCCTCCCTGGGTGGAGCTCCTTCCCCCCTCACAAAACCCGTTGGGGCGCCTAATTAGGTCTTCCCACCCGGGAGATCCTGCAGTCCTTAAAGCTGCTTTGATGTCTCTCGCTGGGCTGAGCTTCTTCCCGATTCAGGAAAAACTGGTTAGAGTGCGCACTTAACTCACCCTGTGATCGTGCAGACAGGGATGCCGTTCAGATGTTTTTCCCTGGATGGAGCTTTTCCCCAACTCAGAAATCCCGCCGACCGGTCGATGTTGCTCCAGATCGCGCAGCGCTGGCTGCGGGGGTGGGGCTCTGAGTGGGATCCCGGAGCGCTACCCGGTTTGGCACAGTTTGTCCCAGTAGCGCGTTCTCTGTCGGGTTCAGGAGCTGAAGCCGTTCTTCCCTCCGCACTCGCTCTCTCGGCTGGTCGTCTTCTTCCCGGAAGACCTCATTTCTGTCTTCATATTGCTATATTTCATTGTTTGGGTGGTAATCCTCTGGGAGGTTCTCTCTCTGCTGCCTGCCCGGTCGCCATCTTCCCGGAAGTCCCCTCTATTCATATTTCTGATGGGGTCACTAAGGTGTATAATATTCACGCATGCTTATTTTCATGCAGCCACCTCCATAAATAAGCCCGTTTAGGATGAATGCTTATCAGTGACAGTTCAGAGCACAGTCACACTGTCAGTCCCTGGTTACTCAAGCATGGGATTAAAAATCTTTCAGATCAAACTGATTGCTCTTTTTGGTCTGGCTGTAAGTACTACTCTAAGAAAAATACAACAGTGAGGACAAGATGTTAGCAGATAAAATGTTAACATTAGAAGACTTTCAAGATGCTTTCAGGCTATTTGAAAAAGAAATGGAATAGATTTTTTAAGCAGATGAGAATACAGTAGTCACAGAAGACCACTATGGCACTCATTATAAAAGGTGACTATACATTGGAAATAGCAAAGCACCAAGGACTCGCTTTTGGTAAATGTTACCAAAAGGCAGAAAAATGGGATTTTCCTTCAAATTACATTTATGTTTTTCCAATTCCCATGAAAAATTTTTTGGTAAAACTTGTCAGTTTGGGGATAACTGCAGCTTAATAATCTTTTATCTAAAAGTTATTCTTGGATGACCATAAATACCACATAATGAGGTCTAATGTCTTATAGAGAATTATCTATAAAATATAGCACTCTTTATGAACATGTCTTTTTATCAACACTGCTTGAAAAGCAAATACTTTTTTATAAAACATTATAATGTTACACATGAAGGTCTGAGTGAAAAGTACAGCACATTAGCCAACATTAGTTTAATTGTGCAATTAGCCACCTAGCGAGTATTGCAGAGATTGTTGCATAAAAGACAATGACTGGGACTCAGAACTGCAGAAGCAGAACAGGCTGCAAAGCAGTAAATTAAGAGTCTGTCCACTTACACTAAGGACCCAAAGTCATCTTTTGATTAATCTTTTGAGGAAAATATTTTCATTAGAGAGCATGAATACCTACATATATTCAAATGATTTTTATGTGGTGCTTCCTAAGGAGCAGTATTTTAGTTATTAGCAGAACAGTGGTAAATATTGCTTTACAGAGGCGGTAATCAGAAAACTTCAGTAGATAGCCTTAGCTTTAAACAAAATACTAAAAAGGAGAAATAAGACAAAAGATATTGGATAAATTAATTGGATATCTTTGGAGACTACTTGATAAAGTAACATTAGGAGAAAGTAGAATCTCACCAAAGCTAAACAAAATAACACAAAAGGTGTCATCATGGACTATTAATTAATTACCTTAATGTAAGTTACTGGATTATGTGTAGTGAAGGAACCTCAAATGCTCTGGTATAAAAGGTAGATTGTTTGAGAAATTTATGAATTTTCAAGAATTTATTTACCAATCACAGTTGCTAAAGACAGAAATATGAGAGATAAAAAATATAAATACAAAGAGTAAGAAATTTTGACAGAAAGACTGAGGTACAGGCAATATAACTATATAATGGTTTTAAGAAAGAGCAAAGATATAAATTGAATAACATTATTAGAAGATAAACATTAGTCATAGACTCAGAAAACAGCAAAATTTTCTAACAACAAATAAAAATGCTTCTAATTTTAGTAAATTTTAAAGGATAGCCAATACCAAAAGACTAGTAATAAGAATTAAATATAGTCCTTACAAAATATTACAAAGATTTTGGGAATAGAAAAAATATCTTGAAAATCAAACTATTGCTCACTTGACATAATATTTAATCTGAGCATTTTTATACCCAATCAAGAATGGAATTTATAATTTAAAAACTTTCTACAAATAAAATTAATACACTAGATGGAATCAAGAACTTATTGAAGAAATAACATTAATTATACATGAACTATTTTACAGAGAGGATAAAGTGACATTTCCTAACTAGTTTTTGAAACCAGCACCATACTTATATTAAATATCGTTGTTAACATTGTAAGAAAATGAAACTATAGTACAGCATGCAAAGTTAAGATGGTGGCAAAAATCCTAAACCAAATGTTAGAAAATTAAATCTAGCAATATGTGGGAAGGATGGGAAATTGCAACCAAGTAAGGCTTGTGCAGGGACTACAAGGGTAGTCTGCACTTGGGAACCCATAAGTATATTCTGTAATGTTAAAAGAACAAAGAAGAAAACTCAGACAACCATTTTAGTGAATACAAAGATAGTAGCGAATAAAAGTCAATGCCTCTTTATAAAAACAAATTCAGCGAAAATGTAGTGGGGGAAAGGTCCTTCAAACGATAAAGAGCATTTTTGAGAAACACAGTTAATACCATTCTTAATCAGGAAATACTACATGTTTTCAAGTAAAAAAAAAAAAGGCCATTCTTCATCTGTCTTATTTAGCATTGTATGGGAATTTTCAACCAAGGTGAGCTAGAAAAGGGGTTGCAAGGGACTTAAAAATCATACAGCTGACTAAATAGCCCACAAAAACAGATTTATTTACCAAAAATAACTCCACAAAGTACTGACAAAATAGTGTTAGAACTAATGAATGAAGTTTTTGAGTTTAGGATATATGTTAATTTTGCAAAATGTATTGTTTACCCATATTTCAATAAGAAATGCTTGTAATATAGATTTTTAAAATATGGCACACATATTTCCAAGTTCTGTCTGCTGAAAGGACTTAATGATATAATGATATCTCCATAGCAATCAATGAAGAAGTGACTGACCTAGTGCTGATGCGGGTAATATGCAAGGTGAGTCTAGAATATCATATTTCCAGAGCACTGCTTGAACGAGATGGAAGAAAGGAGAGCCAAATTCTAGGGAAATTCTCTGTACTACCTTTGCAAATGTCTTGCAGATATAAACTATTATAATGTAAAAATATTTCTTTAAAGATTTAAAAGTATAATCTTTACAAAAACACATAATACCTAGGAATAAACTTAACAACCTCCAAGAACATGGGTAAAGTAATTGTTTATCCACGTTTAATTTTTAAACAGAATGGTCACTTTGGAAAGAAATTTAATAATATCCTGACTATTCTACTTCTAGGTTTATATTCTATAGAATAAAGTATCTTTTACAGACATACACATGCACACACGTGTGTATATGCTAAAATGTAATGATGTGTAATGTGCAGGAATTATTAATAGCCAAAACTTTAGAAACAACGAAATGTCCAGGTAAGCTAGAATAGATAAATATATAGTAAAACTCTAAAATGAAAATGAGTAAAGTAGTCCATACATTAAGCACTGATTATCTAAATAACCCCTTCCAAAATAGCCATGTCATGTGGGTAATTCAGAAGGTCACTTACTTTCTATTGTCATACATATAAAATTAAGTTCATGTTTTGATATGAAAAGCTCCCCTTGTAAAAAGTAGAGAAGTAGTACTTTGGGGTGGGTTAAAGAGTCTGCTTCAATTTATGCATAATTAATTTTTTAAGATAGTAAAGGTGCATGTCTGTTACATATATTATTGTCAATACATTGTCGTATGCCTAAAACTTGAATAAAAACACATAAAATTTTTCCTTAGTGGTTTAAAGATTCCATTGCTATGTGTGCAGCCATACTGTCCTTTCTTAGGCCCCATTTGCTTACTGATCTCCAGAGAATCAGTAAGCAGAGCAGTAATTCAGAGCAGCATCTACATGCACTTGCTCAGTGTAGCAGCTAAAATGTGAAGGTATCATTTGTGTGGAAAATTGAAAAACTGCCGGGTTTGTACAATTTACCCTTAGTTATTCTCCACAAACCCTACCAGGCACCTCTTTATGTACACAAGCACCTGGAAAAGCATCACACCCAAGTAATCAGGCTCTTTTGTTTTATAAAAAAGATTTATTCTGTGGCCTGTCTTAAAAAGTAATGGCTTAATAAGTAAATATTGATTTAAATCGTAACACATGTTGCAATTGCAACTCATCTGTTTCGTGAAATTGGACAGTTAAGCAAATGCAGTCATTTTGAAATATTGCTATGCATGCACACCTAATCTGGTATGCATGATTTCTTTAAAGCCTTTGTTTTCTGAGATAGTGTCTTGCTACATAGCCCAGGCTGCCCTTACACTTGGCACAATCCTCCTGCCTGAGTCTCCCGAGTGCTTGGGTCACAGGTATGCACCACCATCCCTCGTGAAGCCTGGTTCACAAATGCTTTTATCCTAGCATACAGGGTTTATCTGCATCTTCAATCTAGATTTCATCATTGGGCATCAACTAAGACAATGTGAAAATTATAAGCCTCCTATTACAGAAACAATCTTGAACTTCTGTCTCCACAAGCTTGAAAGGCAGGACGGATGTGCCTCTGTCCCCAAATCCACAATTGCACACAGGAAGGAGAATGGTTTTAATGGTAGAAAACTAATTTTTATTTTTTTAATTTGACTTTTTATAAAATATGAAAAATACAGTAGATAGGGAATAGGTACAGTAGAAGGAAAATAAACTGCTCACAGGAAAGGAACAACTGGGATGAGGGAAAGAAAGAAGGAAAGAAGCAAACGTGTACATACGTATATACACAGGATTGCTGGGACAAACGCATGCTGATTTCTACTGGTCTTTTGAAAGGAACAGTAAATGCTTAAATTCTTTGTTTTCTTCTTTTTTTTAACCAGTTTTGCATGCTTACATCCGGTAATCTGAACAACTAATTTGAAGATAACAATATGCCATATAACAACCATTGTTGAATTCCTATGATCTTGTTTAGTGAAATTCTGTGTCACTTCTAATGTTTTTTATTAATTTATTTTATTCTCTTTAAAATAAAAAACTGACTATAGTGTCCAATAGGTTGTAAATCATTTAAGCAAATTATAAACTTGAAATAATGGAGGCTGATTAAGTCTTTAAAGAGTCTCATTTTATCTGATGACATATGATGTAAATACGAGGAAAAATATACATTAAAAATCCCATAACATGTGTAATAAAATTTTTGAGGACTCCATGTTAAGAATAAGTAAAGCTGTACTCAAGTGAGAATGGTTAACAGATTAAGTTAATTAGATTAACAAATGCTAGGAAATGACAAAATTAACAGTTAAAAAGAAATTTGAGCTTCGAATATCAAAAAACCACAAATATTTAAGAACTGGCACAGAAGAGGATAACTACACTAAAAGTTGAAATAATTTACCAAAATGGCTTGCAAAAGAGTACCTTGTAGAGGAGTATTAAATAACAACTTTAAAGGGATTTAGATCTGTATTTAAAAATTGAGTGAGTTGAAACAGGTTATATGGTAGACCAGGAGAGGGAGTTTATAATGTCTGGAAGACAGTTAAGATCACTGTTAAGTAGACATATACATTAGGAAAATATTTAGTTTTATTTATATTTGAATCCTCAAACACAAAAATATTCACGACCTATCTCAGTCACTTTTTTTTTTTTTTTTTTTTTTTTGGTCACTGGGACAAATAGTTGATATCCACAACTTAAAGGAAGAGAGGTTTATTTTGGTTCAGATTGCAGTCCTTTGTCCACTGGCTCCAAAGGAGAAACAGTACCGCAGAAGGACACGATAAAGAAAGAGTTTTTATGTTATGGTGGTCAGGCTGTTATGGTGACCCGGATGTTATGGTGGCCAAGCTGTTATGATGACCCGGATATTGTGGTGGCCAGAACGTTATAGTGGCCTGGAAAGAGAGAGAGAAAGGAGGACCGAGGAAGGGAGAGATGCTTTTCCTAATCATGCCCCCAAATGATCTGCCTCTTCCTGACAGAGCGCACCATTCACAGCAAGTTAGCTCTAGCACCCCTATAAACCACCATCTTTCCAAAAGCCTGCCTAAGAGTGTCCCTGAGGCCTTTGGGGGACATTTCCAACCAGGCATAACAAAACTGTTCATTTTAGTGGACTTGGCTGAAACTGGTAATTTGTATTGAAGAACAAAAATAAGCCATATTCAGAGGAAGAAATGTGAATACCGTTTAAAAATATGTTAAAACATGTTCACCTAAAAATGAACTTAAATATATTAACAGAGTCGTGGGATACAGTTTGGTTGCAGGGTCATAATTTTATTTTGTTTGTTTTTTTGGGTTTTTTTTTTTTTTTTTTTTTTGCGGTACTGGGGATCGAACTCAGGACCTTGCGCTTGCTAGGCAAGCGCTTATTCCACTGAGCTATATCCCCAGCCCCTGCAGGGTCATAATTTTAGATTTCATGAAAAAGTACACTAAATTAACCAAGGGCAGGAAACACTTTACAACATTTCTGTTGGAGATGTGCTAACCAGGCGTTTTTATACTTTGTTTTGGGACAGGGCCTCAATAGGCTGCTAAGTTGCCCAGGGCGGACTTGAACTTGTAACCTTCCTGCCTCATTCTCCAAGAGTGCTGAGATTATAGACGTGCACCACTCTACCAGGCAGGAGTTCTAATCTTCTCTATTCCTGTATGGACGGACACCATATCAATGCTACCCTAAGTGATAGTGTTAAAAATTTACAAATACTGAATCTAACCATTTGAGTGGATATAATGTCACATGCTAGGAGTGTGAAGGAATGAAAGGAAGGACAACACGGCGGACGTTGTTAATTCCATGGTACTTAAACTATGGGATATTTATGAATGCTCACTCTGCTGCTATGGATTATGGACAGGTGAGTAAAATATGCTACAAAAATGATTTTAGAGAGAATACATGATGATAGAATGCATAAAAATAGAAAGAGTTGCTGTGCTGGAAAAAGGAAATAAAACTGAGTAAGGTTCACCATGGCAGTATGTCAGCAATATTCTGAAGCTTTCTGTAGAATATTATCCTGTAAAGGAAGTCTTCTAAAATCACTGAAGTTAAGAAATTTTGCTGGTACAGTCGCATTATAGACTGTGTTATAACCATGTTAGTGGTAAGCTGATAAACGGTCTCATAAAAAACATAAACTAGGAACTGATGATGATGAGACCTCTTCATTCCAAATCCCTTTGCCCTATTCCAGAGAGATGTGTGAGGCTATAAACCTCCCAGTGATTGCTTATTGAAAGTATTACACTGACGCTATCTTGAAAAGAGAAACACAGAGAAACATCTACAGGCTTTTAGGATTTTATAGCCTGTATAAAAGCAATTAAAATAAGAAACTTGCAAGGGTTATAAATATGGTTTGGGAATCTAGTAGAACAAAGCTAGCAGCAATTCCTTCATCTTTGGATGATTTGGGTTGAGCATGTGCAAATGTGGGATGTAAATCGCAAGCAGATATTCAATCATATTCTGGAATATACCAAACCTGAAACAAGATTATAACCACTTTAAAACTACATGTGCACCAGAACCACACTGCAGCTATACAAACAAATTAAAGGCATTTTCCCGTATTTATACTCATGCATACACATTTATGTTATATACTGTAAATATAATAAATCTGTGCTCAACAATGTGAGTTTAGCTCTTTTCTGCTGATGCTTTAAGTATAGTCACATTGAGTTTGAACAGATCCACAGAAATGCTACCAACTGATGAAATACTGCATATATTATAGGAACAGCATTTTAAAGAAAGCCTTTTCATCTTGACAGGGATCCCCTTCCTCCAGACACAAATCTGCCTATTTCCCCACACAAAATAGTTTGCATGTGAGTTTATTTTCCTTAGAAAATTCATTATCAAGTGTTAACAAAACTTGTAAAGATGATCATAATTCCCTAATAATGATTTTGGAAACTAATAAATCTTTAAGTATTGTATCGTATTTTAATTGAAATCAACTTTGAAGATTGAAGCAAAGTATCCTTTCTAAATTTAGGAACAATATAATTCTAGATAATTTAAGAGCAGTCATGCATAGTTTTAAAAAGAAAGCTGCTAGGCAATTTTATAGATATTCACCATTTCATGTGTCTATTTTCCCCTTTTATCTAAAGAGATACAATGTGATCCTTAGAGAAACATAAAACTCAAACTACATTTAATCTGTGATCATCACTTTTGTTTAATTTGGTTCGAATAATTTGATTATACACAAAGTTCCTGATTACATGGTAATGTTGAATGAAGGCGTATAGTAATATTTTCATAAATATAAAGCATCCTTACTTTGTTCAGGTAAACATTATATTCACTTGGGAAGGTAACTGTCTTGGCTCCTTTTCTTGGTGGTAAAAAATACTTGGTGCTCACTGTTAAGGGAGGAAAGGTTTATTCCAGCTCACAGTTTGTAGAGGTTTCGGTGCATAGCTAGCTGGCTCTGAGAGGATAGTATGGCGGAAGGGCCTCTCGGAGGACAAATAGTTCACGGCAAGGCAGGTAAGAGGCGGCAGCAGCAAGCCTCCCTTTCCCTTTATCCCATCCAAAACACAAGCTTTTTGTGTGGCACCACTTGCACTCAGAGTGAGTCTTCCTCTTATCCACATCCAGAACTATTCTAAACCAATTTAGTTATAACACACCCTTAATCCATATTCACAAACCAGCCAAGTCCAAAAAGCCCCACTTATGAGCACAGGAGGTTTTGGGTGGGATATCTAGATAAAAGCCAGAAAGTGACCCAACTGAACACTTAAAATAATGAGTAACTCTGTAAATGTATACAACAATTATATATCCAAGTATTTACTGATTGCTTATGTCTGCCATAAAAATGCATTGAACCGAGCAATAGTCTACATAGCAAAATTTTATTTGCATGTTTAGCATTAGATTGTTGCATTGGAAAAAAATCAAGCTTATTTTTTTACCTATATTTTCTAATATACTATTTCTATTTTAAAGAAAATAGTGCAAAAAAAGAACAATAGCATTTGTAAATGAAATATTATTACCTGTAATTGATTACAGGTTAGTTTTTCTGCTCATTTTATGTGTAAAATTAACTGGTTTTTTTCTTTTTTCTTTTAAAAATTTAAAAAACTAACAAAATAGCAATAAAGACAAAATCAAAACAACACAAAAATAACAAAAATGATACATGACCTCAAAACAAAATGATAGGAATTAACAATGGTTGCTACATTACATACTGTTATTTTTAACAAAGTTGCTCAGTCCACCAGACATAAGAATGTAAGATTGATCAAATGATCAAAGACAATAACAAGTTACTATATGAAGTTTTAAATTACATCTCATCAACAGAAAAATTCCCACTATTGTGACCATATATAAATCCAGTATAAACATGTTATGTGTAACCACGCTTACCATAGTTGTCTCTGCAATAGAGCCAAAGCTGTTTATGAATATATTGCATGTGACATTAACTGGAGGACCTGAAAAAGAGATTAAAAGAGGGATGTTAGTTACTTATTTATAATAGTTTCAAGTAATTGCTTGGGTCTCATTAGTATTTTTTTAAAAATGAGATTGTCATTATATGCATGCAGGCACTCAAAACTGAAAGAAGTCTTTCCATAAATCCCCAGGTCCAGATCCTCCTCTGAAGTGTGATGCTGACCATGGCATAAACCATTTAACCTTCCTTGGTCTCATTTTCCTTAAGCTTTAATGGCTCTGTAAATGCCTGATTTAGTAAATGCAGTGTATGAGCCCCTTTATGGACAGTTTCTGTTGACTTTTTCCCTAGTATACAGTATGAGCCATACTTTTCCGTTTCTTTGTGTATCTCAATAATTTTTTGGAGAATTGGGTATGTTAGTTAATATAAGATGGCAATACTGGTATCTGGACACCTCTCCATCTCCAGCCCCTTGGTTTTTACTGCTAATTTTTGTTATTGATGGTTGTTTAGTGGCTTCCTGAACTAATGTGGTCAAGTCCGCAGTTTCATACTGTGCAGCTGGTGAAGTTTCTGCTCCGTGAGCTGAAGGTCAGAGATTCCTTAAATTATGTAAGTTCATAAACTGTTCTTTGCCAGAGAGCTTCAGGTTTGTTTGGAGGTGAGCCTTCTACACTCAGGCAGTTGACATCTTTTCTTATCCTATGCTTCTTTCTAGTACAGAGTCTGAGGTTGACCAGACTGGGGCCCTTTTTGGACTTTGCTTGACGTGGACTCAGCTCTGCTCCTGCCCATGACCTCTAGATCCATCAGAATGTATCAGAGCTTTGCCCACAGACCTAAAATAAACACTGCATTCCCCACATCTGGTCCAGTTGGGTTTAAGCTCTTTTTAGCCCAATAGACATCACAGGTTTAGGGATCTGTGTTGTTAAACAGTTTTCTGATTCTTTCTAACAAATGCCTTGGAACATGATTTTTTTTTCTCAAATGAATTTTTAAAAAGCGAAATCAAGGAAAGTACATGTCATAGGGCTGCTCCAGGAAGCTACCAGGTAGTTCACAGTGGCAGGGCGCTGGGTTTGGAATTTCTGGGGGGCTCCAAAACTGGTTTGCTTTCTGGTAGCTGTGAGAACACTGCTGCCCTTCACAGCTATTGAGAAGCTGGGACTGAGACCGAGTTAAAGTATCTTCAGTTCTTAAAGAAAATGTATCAGTTCTTCTTAAAAACAAAAAAACACTCCCCAAAAGGTTGGAAGCTTTGACTCACGTTTAAAGTTCTGAACATTAATTCTAAGAACTTTGCCAATTTTTGTTGTGTTTTACTTGTTGCTTTAGGAAGAATAAGTTATTGAGATCCACTTTTGATTCAACAGTACCCTTATAGATGCCTGGTTTAGAATTAATGAGTACAGAGATCCTTTTCTAAAGGCCCGTTAGCCATTCCTTTACTGTGTGTCAAAACCTTGTTCATACCAAATGGAAGACACAAAGATACTGTCACCTACTAAGCAGGAAAGTCTGGAATCAATAAATTGTTAAGCATTTCTTGTTGCCAGGTGCTGTGCTGAATGCTTCATAGATGCCTCCCTCACAGTGGAAAGTATTTAACTTAGGAAATTAAAGCCCAGAGAAAATACCTAAGTTATAATAAGTAGTATAGGCAGGCCTAATTCCAAGAATTGTTCTCTCCCCGCCATATTATTCTTTTGTCTAATATTCATTACGTGACATTCAAAGTAGTCCATTATCTGGAACCAATCTCCATTATTAGGCTAATAACTATATAAATAAAACAATACTGTGAAATCGCTTGAACTAGCTCTGATTCAAGCTCAATGTGTTAGATAAAGTCACACATGTAAATGAATAATCTCTCTCCCTGTTCATGTTTGTGCATGTTGCTGTGGATAAACCGAGCGCACTGCACATGCGAGACAAGTGCTGTACCACTGCGCTCCAGCTCTAGCCCTTTGATTAATTTACTTTTAATTTTTAACTAATTTATTTTATTAATGTATTATTATTAGTTTATTTTTTACTTGAACATAATTTAGGAGTAAATTTATTTTCCAGAATTGGCTCAGAAAAAGCACATTAGCATGCTTTCCTTCTCTTTATACAAAGTCGTTTTAACTAATTTGAGAAGTTCATTGAGTATTTACTTCAATTTCTCCACATACCTTTCTTATTTGCTACTTGTATGAGTTTCTTTTTAAGGCGTATGTTCCAGTGCTCACATAGAAGATAAGAGTTTATCTTTTTTCATACATCATCCCTTACTGCTCATCTATAAACCTTTTCTTACCCCCCACTAGGCAATAAAGTTAAATTTTTATTTTTGTCAGGTTAATATTCACTTTTTACACCATTATACAGTGTAACTATTACACCCAGCTAAGCCATGCAATATACTAGGATTATATTTCCCTTTCTCTGGTAAACTTTCTTGCAAATTCTCAGGTTTCACCCCGTGTACTATTAACTAATTCATAAACCTGGAAATGTCTTACATTATGTTTCCTTCTGTTTAGGTTCACCAGATATTCTCTTAGCTTCACTTTCCACTCAACTTACAATCTAGAATGGTTTTTTATCTTCTAACAAAGCAATCGTTCTATATTTGAAGTTCCTGACTTCCCAAACATCATATTGGAAATTAGTTCCATTGCTTTGTTTTCTGGGATCTTCTTTCATGGCCTCTATTCCTTTTTTCCTGGTTTATTCTTTCATTTTAATTGAACATATCCCTCATTAAGTTTTTGACAAAGGATGCATAATGCCGTGAAGTTTTGAGAGCTTTCCACCCACAGTTAAAGTATAATTATATTTCATAGAAAATTTTAGATTGGAAATTCTTTCTGAGGTTTCAATTCATAATTACATAATCAGCAGTGCACAGTTTTCATCCCCTCGCCACCCTGAATGTGTGTGCGTATGCGTGTGTGTGTGTGTGTGTGTGTGTGTGTGTGTGTGTGTGTGTTGCTGTGGGTTGAACCCAAGGCGCTACACATGATAAACCAGTGCTGCAGCCCTGAGCGACAGCCCCAAGCTCTTTTATTTGTTTCATTGCGCTTTCTCTAGATGCCATTTGATCTTATGAACTAAGGCAGAAGTAAAAGTAAAATAAAACAACAAAATAAAATCATTTAAAAATAAAATCTTAGGATCATAGTCCTCCGAGTCATATGCTACACACTGAGAGAGGATCTCTCACCTGGATGGGGAGACGCCCAACCTCACCTTCTAATTTGGCTGTTGTGGCATGGAATAAAGATATTTGCACTTTTCAAGCTCCCTAAATGATGGGAGTATACCATGTTTGGAAACCCGTGGCATGAGGAACTCCATAGTAGGAAACATCTGTGATCACCCGAACAGGACTAAAGATGAACTAAAGATATGCCTAGAGATTAGATAGAGAAGAGCATTGAAAATGCAAAGTTTAGGTTTTGTAAGATTTCCTATAATCAATTTGGTGGCCATCAGTAGTGGAATAGAGGAGGCATTACGTACTTGAGAGTCAGAAGTTTGTTAAACATGGATATTTCTAGAACACAGAAATCAAACCTAGAAAAATTAAATTCTTCAAAGAAGAAGGATGCACATACAAGAACATGAAAACCTGAGAAAAACCTGGAACTCTGGAAGTGCTATAATTATTTCACTAAAAATGAACGGGGCCTGAAAAAGTCTTCATCGGCTGTTTATTTATTTATTTTTTGGATATAAGGCCAAAGTAACGAACTCTAAAACTATATACAGATTGGCTGGCATTCTTGAGAAGTTAAAACAAGTATTCAATTTGTCAGAGGAGTTATTCTCCTGCTTTTCCAATTAATTAAAGCTCTACTATTTTCTCTTGCTGGTGACAGCAAAAGGAATCAGGGGAACATTATTTGGTTTCAGGTAAATTCTACTGGGCTCCGTTGACTTCCCTTTATAAAAGAGGAAATACACAACGTTACTACTGGATCACTTCACCTTCAGATAAACTGATGGTGGCTCCTCCCTATTGCAAAACATAGCCCAACAGGAGCTGCAGCTGGATGACCGCTAGCTCCACCAAACGGTACCTCTGAGGAAGCTAAAGTAAATAAGATAGTCGGGGAAGCTGAAGCAAATTAAGATAAGAAACTTTCATTTAATTTAGCAAGAAGGAAGGTCTTTGTGCTTTAGACTTTAATTGCTATGAGCATCTCATACAAGATGAGGCGAGGCCTTCTCTGATATACTTTTTTCCTCCTCACTTGAGTTTAATTATTATCCATAAAATTGTGAATAATGAAGTGGAGGCAAAAGTTCAGTGTGTGCCTCAGGGTGTTCAGGTTAGTAAGGTCAGTTCTGATACATTCAGGGCTCCTTGCAAGCAAGTGTGACATGTGCAACCTTGAGATTTGGGGAAGATTCCGAAAGGAGCACCATTAATTAATATGTTGGGAGGAAGAATTCTTTTGGTGTTTTTGTTTTGTTTCTAAAATATAGTAGTAATAACTCTAGTTGACCAGAGGTTTCTATAGAAAGGTTAATGGATGGCAGAGGAAAACAATTATGTTTCTGTGGCAGAGCAGAGGTCAGAGAAGTAGTGTATTTACACTTTTACTAATAGTTGGGACCAGGATGCCTCATCATTCCAGTGAGATGCAGAAGATGCTTCCTAAAAGTGACTTATTAGTCTAGTTTCAAAATGTAAGCTTCATGTGAAAATAAAATGACTCACAGTGGTGTTAGCTTTATATAAATGTTACTGTCTATTGCATTATCAGACATATTTTTGCCTATATTTTATAATTTAAGAAAGTTCTGGATGGATTTGATTTGTCCACTTATGAACTACTTTAGAAGAAAGTAGAGCACATGCCTTTGGGTGCCAAATCCTAATTCTGAATTTCAAAATAATAGACACCCTGGAAAAAACACACACATGCAAACACACACACAAATGTTTTAAAATTTATTTTAGTTATATTAAAGTATAAAGAAATTTGGAAATAAAAGCCATTGCTTTATATTATGGACCTTATCAATGTGATACCAAGTTATTTGAAACTGATTTCATGAATCCCATGGAGCCATTACAAACGCTTCCTGTGGGAAAGTGGGAATTGACGTGCCCCCTGAAACAGTTGCATCGACAAGCAAAAGTTTGTAGTTAAAGAAACAAGTAATGTGTAGGGGGCAGATAGGGCAGACTTGAGCATGGACAGGAGAGTGGAGATGGCAAAGAATGAGATGGCACCACACTGCGGTGTTTTACAGGTACTGTGTTCTACCCTCTATGCTTCTGAGTTCACTTCAGATCAGTGCAGTAGTTTTGAAGAAGTCTTTTTATAAAGCTATTGATACATGCATTCAGAATGAAGCTCAGAAGAGATTGTAAATTTCCCATTGTCATCACAGTGAGCACCTGTTTAGCAGTTCTTGGACAATCCGCTAGCTCTGCATGCCAAGGCAAAAGCTGTTATAACCATTCAATACACTACTATGTTTAGAAACAGAGAAAATAACCGCTATCACATCCATATGGCAAATTGTTCATTGCATTAGCCATGGCTGCCCTGAAAAGCAAATGACAGTAGTTGCAGATGTTTTCAGTCGCAGGTTTTCTTTTAAATCTCCCTTAAAGAAATGGAACGTTGCTTTTAAGTTTAGAGATAAAGGGAAGGCAGAATATCAGAGTACACTGCCATGCTTTGGGAAAGATATCATTCACATTAGGGAAAAAATGCTCATGAACTAGATACACAGCCAAGCTAGCAAATAATCAATCTAACAAACAAACCACTCACATTCTCATAAGAATAGGTCTAAGCATTAATTTTTTTGTTTAAAAGTTTGGTTTTTTTAATTCTAATTAAGTGTATTGATACATTTTAGGTATACATAATGATCATATTCATCACAGGGAATTTGTACCTGTGCATGATATATGTTGGTCTCTCTTCTTTCCCCAACCCCTTCTCCTTTCTTCACATAATGTACTGAAGCCTTAGCTTTCTTTAGAATATCATTGTAGATGTAGAATATCATTGTCAATTCAACTAAAAAGTAATTCAATCTAGAGGTTTGTTTTGATTTTAGATAAGCACACACAAGTCACAAGGAGGGATGTGCTTCAGCTCTTCAACTGACAAGGCCTATGCAATGACCTGCAATCCAGATGTAAAATTACTTGTTAAGTCCTGTAGAACTGAACAAAGAATTCAGTTTGTTCTTTCCTTTTCTTATAATTTCTATTCCATCTGTTTTTCTTCCTAGAAATGCATTCTTAAAGTGATTCAGGTGGGCAGTGCCTCATAGGCCTCTGCGGGGAAGATGACTAGGAGGGGTTTTATGCTCCAGAGCAGAGGAGAAGCACATCCATAGGGAGACCTCCTGGAGTTCAGGATTTGGGCTAGAGGGAGTGAGCTGTAAAACAACACCATGGAACAACCCTGTGTAGCACCAGCCCAGCGAAGGATGAGAACCTGGTCACTGCAGAGGCACCAAATTCAGAGTTTGGTTCTGAAACTGCTCTACCCAGAGTAATGAAACCAAGCAGGGTTTCAGAGTCAAACCATCGTGAGGAGGGCACCTGTGCAAGAGAAGGAGTAGCAGCAGTCAGGAAGATTCCTTCCATATAGAACAGAGATGTAACTGTATAAAGGGTACCTGGGGGCCAGGTTCCTGCTCTCACATGAAAGAGTGAAGATTGGGATAGTAAGACAGTAAAAGACATTCACAACATTGGAGATGCACTGTGTCAGTTGTGTAAATATAGAAGTAAATTTATATATATGTTATATATTATAATTTATTTATATATAAACTTATGTATACATGAATATCACCAAAAATGGGGAAAATTGACACTGTCTACTACCTGATGAAATTCAATCTGCAATATTCCTGTGAGGATGTAGTACCTAAGCCTAGTCACAAAATATCAGACAAATGGAAAGTGAGGCACACATTGCCAGATAACTGAATAATATACTTTTTTTCAAAACCAAGATCATGAAAATCAGAAAGATGAACTACTGGTTCAGACTAAAGGACACAGTGATTCTAAATTGGATCCTTTTGTAATGCAGTCAGTATTTATAAGGTGGATAACATTTCAGTGGAGATCTGGAAATTAGATGGTGGCACTATCTTCATACTAACTTTGTGTTTTAATAGTTATCTGGAAGAATGTTCATGGTTATACTACATACTTAAGAATTAGGGCATCAGATCTACCATTTTGCCTTAGAAGTAGCCCAGGGGAAACATTTTTGTACTATTTTTAAAATTCTTCTGTAGATTGAGATTGTTTGAAGATTTAAAAAATTACTATAAAAATAATTAAAAAGTAAAAATCACACAAACACTAAAACCACAGGGTTCAGAGACTAACTTTGAAACTCTGAACATTTATAATATGAGAAAGGTTTATTATTCACAGGATGCTTCTTCTCAAAATGACCTTTTATTATATAAACATGCCAATGGAAAACATGCCTTTTCCAAAAAGTAATTGTGAATTTTAGTCCAGAGCAATAGTGTCCTGATGGACAGGAACAGCTAATGGATAAAGAAGACTTTTAAAATGCTTATTTTTACCCTGAAAAAAAATGTGGATAATGAGTTTGAAGTAAGCTTGCCATTCTGCAGGGAGAACGTGTGACTGCAGAATGGACCAATGGAAAGACTAGATTGGCGAGGTAGGGTGAAAGGTTAGCAGAGGGAAATATCACAGGGAAAAAGACAGAGAACATGAGACAAATGAAAGTTATTTCTAGAAAAACAAAGAGTGGTCATGGAAGACGAAATAAGAGAACAAAACTTCAGTAAACATTTGGAAGGAACTGAGAATCAAGTCCTTGGTAAAGAGCAAGTTTTCAATCAATGTTACATTTAAAAATTATCAAGGAACATGACAGATCCCACCCCAGCTCCCTTTTTTAATCCCCAATCCCTCTCCTCCCTCTCCTCTTCCGCCACCTCTTTGAGGATGATCTGTCTCCCTACTTTCTGTTATCTTCTATTTTGTTTATATCTTTTTCTGGGTTTCTCATATAAGAGAAACAATACGATACTTACTATTCTGCGTGTGATTTATTTCACTTTGACGTTATGGTCTCAAGGTGCACCGATTTTCACCGACCATATTCTTTTTGCACAACACACTGTACCCTTGCCTAGTTACTTGTGACTCATCAACCACAACTACCCAAAGAAATGCATTAGGATAAGCATGATAGCAAGGAGACCAAAATGCAATTACAGAATTAAAATCTCCCTAAACATTAAAATAAAAGACGCGCGTTATCAAATCATGGACTTGCAGGGGACATCTGACACGGAGAGGAAAAGGACAAAGGGGTGAAAGGGATGAGGGAAACGTGTTAGAAACAGACGAAAAAGGAAAATGTAATTTTTAAAAGAAGAGTTATTTTGGGGAAAGAAATCACAAATACACAAACAAAAACCTAGCACGAACAATAACCTTTCTAAAGAAAAGTGTCCTGAGGAGAAGATAATAGGCTATATGCAGAGCAGTAGAAGTAAAAATGTGTTTTGGCTTTTTTCTAAAGTTAAATGTCAGCATGTAATGGAACAACATCTGCAGAGATTCTGTGCCTTGATAAATATGTAAGTTTCTTTAACGCCAAGTACACAAAGTGATTATCCTGGATTATTATTCATTGATAAAATTGTATGAGGCGTTAAGACCTGAGAAAATCCAGAGGAACCTGCAAAGCATATTTCTAAGTGAAAGAAGCCAATGAAAAGTCTGCAGTACTGTATGTTTCTAATTTCATGAGGCTATGGTTTGTGTCTGGCTGTCTCCCCAAAGCCTTGTGTGGTCCTGAGGGAGTGGGCTTTTCAGATGCTGCTGAATGTAGTTTGTGATTGGTTCACTGTCTAGTGCTGGGCTTAGAGATGTGAGCGCCATACCTGCCCCAGGCCAGGGAGCTGGCATAGCATATAAGGGCAGCAAAGAGGTTTGTTCCTCCCTTTTGCTCTTGTTGCTTGTGCTGTCTTCTGTCACCATGAACTGTTGCCCCTCTGCCATGAGCCAACTTGCTTGGAGCCAGCTGATTACAGACTGAAACCTCCACAAATTGTGAACTAAATAAACCTTTCCCTCTTTTAACTTTAGGTGCTGGGTGTTGTGTGTCAGCAATGAGAGAAAAGTAAGTAACTAAGGCATGTGATATTCTGGAAAAGTGGTGCACCCCTATAATCCCAGCACTCAGGAGGCTGAGGCAGGAGGATTGCTGAGAGTTTGAAACCAGTCTGGGCCACAAAGTGAGCTCAAGGTCAGCCTGAACTGCATAGCAAGACCGTGTCTCAAAAAGACAAGAGAAAAAAAAGGCTACTTTCTAGAGACAGTATAAAGGCCCAGGGTTGCCAGAGATTGGGGTAATTGGGAGAAAGGAAAAGAGGAATACTCAGAGTTTAAGAACTGTCCTAAACAAGAGATAAATTATTCTGCATGATATAGAAATGGTACATCCACGCTGTTAAGGATTTTTCAACAAATTTAAAAACTGTACATTATGATGAATGAGCTCTAACATAAACTATGTACTCTAGCTAATAATAACATACCTTAGGCAGAGTAATTTTATGGGGGAAACCTGATTCTTAGAAATTTTTAAGTTAAATTGAAAGTATTCTAAGGACAAGAGATCAGCTTATTCTATTAGAAAAAGAAAGGAAATATTAATGTGCCTGGGACAAAATTGCTTTAATTTCCCTTAGTATTTATTTCTAAATATATTTGATTATTTACTAAAATAATGTTTGAGAGAATAAATTGTCATCTGTGTGCTCATAATCAGTTTTTGGTAGTATAAGAATAACTCCTATTCTTCCTGTCACGTTAATAACATTTAAAATGCATAAATGGACCACAATTTAAGAGATGTATTTTTCTTCAAGAAATTTTACAGAACAACACAAGCAGTGTAACTGTCTACATCTAGAATGACAATAGTTGGCAGTATATAGAACAAAATCAAAGTGACATTATAAGGACAGTATTCTGTAGTTTTTTTCTCTACATTTCTTGTATAATAAATTCCTTTTTAGTACATAGATATTTATGACAAAATCAGAAATTTGAAGTTAAACTTTATAATATTGTATATGGGACAGAAATAAGTATCATTTTTAAATTGTGATAAATTTGAAAGACAAAATGCTTATCACATTATCATAACCTGCACTTTGCTAATTGTTAATATGAAATTATCAAGCCTGTGTATTTTCTAATCATTATATACTACTGCCAATCCTGAGATTTTATGCTTTGTACAAATTTTATAAATTTTATACAGATGAAACATAGAGTTCCTTGCTTTTATATATTGTATGGACATTTCTATGAGTTACCAGTGATCTACACAATTTGTTTCTATTGCTATTTTTGGTCATCAACACTTTAATCCATGAAGTGAGGACCAAATCACTTAATTTATTGAAGTATGTTTCTGTATATGTTACATATTTCAAATCTTATTTTTTAAGAAGATAATTTAGCGGATTTTGCCTATGTTGACTGACACCCACTATTATAAGCGTTTTTAGTATACTTACTACTTAAATATTTCACCAAATGTACACATTGTGTCAAGTTACTTGAAACATATGTATCTCTCCACACCTTTGTCATATTTTTATGGTGAAATTATTCAAAATTCTGTCCTTCGGCTTATTAAAAAGCTACGTTATCTCCCTCTATAATCCTGCTACATGATGAAATACCAGAATTCACTTCTCCTAACTGAGAGCTCACTGACCAGCCTCTCCCCATTTATTCTTTTCCAGACCCTCCTTCCATATTTTTTGGAAATCTCTGTTCTACTCTCAACTGCTATGACATCAAATTTTTAAATTCCCACATACGGATGTGAGCATATGCAGTTTCTCTTTCTGTGCTAAGCTTACTTGAGATAGCACAGCATCCTTAAATTCCATCTGGGTTATCACAGGTAATAGGATCTCATTCTTTATGGCTGAAGAGAATTCCATAGTGCGCACACGCAGTATTTTATACATCCATTTATCACTTGACCAGTGCTGATTGACCTTATTTCTTGTCAACAGTTTTATTACTATGTGAAAGACACTAGTGTGAGCAGCAGTAAACATGGGAGGACAGCGCACTTCACCGTGCTGATTTCCTTCAGAAAGATATTCACCTAGTAGTAAGCTTGCTGCATTATAAGGGAGTGCTATGTTTATTAGCTGTACTAATTTACAATTCCATCAACAGAATGTAAAGGTTCCCTCACTCCACATTCTCATTTGCTTTTGTTGTCTTTTGGATTTTTGGTGGTGGATGTAATGACTAGAGTAAGGTGCTATTTCATCCTGGTTTGGGTTTGAATTTCCTTGATGATTAGGGATGTTGATCACTTTTTTTAATACCTATTGTCCATTTGTGTATCTTTTTAAAAGAAATGTCTGTTTAGGCCTAGTGAACATTTGGATTGTATTATAGTGTGAAAGTTTAGGAGCATGGATATCACCCTTGTTTCCTATTAAGTACTTTGAATTTCTTATATATTATGCATTTCATCCTTTATCAGGTGTATAGTTTGCAAATATTTTCTCCCATCTAAAAGTTGTCTCTCCACTCTGTTTTTTTTTTTTTCCCCCTTTGCTTTAGTTTGATGTAATTCTGTCAGTTTCTTTTTGCTTTTTCTATCCCTTTGGGGTCTTACCCCCCACAAAACCCATGCCCATTCCAGTGTCCTCAAACTTTTCTCTCATTTTTATCTTAATAAGGTTTTAATCCATTTGAGTGGATTTTTTTATGAGAGTCAGGTTTAATTTTTCTTCATGTGGATATCTAGTTTTCACAGAACTATTTATTGAAGAGACTTTCCCGAATATTTGTTCTTAGTACTCTGTTGAAATTCAGTGAGCTGTATGAAAATGGGTTTACCTCTAGAACGTCTATTCATTCCATTAGCATAGAGGTCTATTTTTAATGACAGTGGGTGCTACTTTGATTACTATGGCTTTGTAATATGTTTTAAAATAGGTACTATAATGCCTCTTGCTTTTTTCTGTATGTTCAAGATTTCTTTTGCTATTTGTGGAATTTTATTGCTCTAGATGAGTTTTATGATTGCTTTTTATGTTTATGAAGAATGTCATTGTTATTTTGATAAGGATTTCATTAAATTTATAGGCCACTTTTGGTAGTGTAGAGATTTAAAAAAAAAACTTTAGACTATTGTAATAGCACTTTACTGATATTCATGCTCCTAAACTTTCACACTATTAATTGCTTACTTCAACATATTGAAAGGAAAATATATATAAAATACCTAACCATAGGGTTAGACTTTTAGCTGAGGTTAAGGTCAATTTTATTGATCTGAATAGCTACCTACATTCCTTAGAAAGAGTTTTGATGAAGGAAAAGCAACTTAATCTATATGGCAGGACTTCTATATTTGATGTTTGGCTCCCTCAGGTCCCCAAGATGGATCACTAGGTAGATGCCTGACAGCAGAAGGGCTGATCTTTCTTGCTGCCTTTCATCTTTGGTTATGCATTGACTTTATTTCATTAGCATTTAAATATCTTTAAATTATCCGTAAGGAAGACAAGTAACTACATATACATTTCAATAGATTACTGTATTTTATGCAATGCACAATAAAGTTGAATATTCTTAAGTTAGAGATACAGGTATGAGAGTTTTGCAGTCAGTCACAATTGATTCTTGGAAGATGACAAAGGCAGGAGTGGTAGTTATAAACTGATACTCTCAATTGTTTATAATTGATATTACTATTTTTGTTAACCAGATGCAAAGGTCTTTTGTTTCTAATATTGAGAGTACCAAGTAACATTTTGAAAAACCATGTAAAAGAAACAAGCCCTCCTCCCCATGCTGTTTTAAGCACCCTGGCATAGTGGAGTCTTCTAACTCTAGATTCTACTGATCTCTGAACAGATTGGATATAGCTTGTTTTCAAGGAATATATTTTTACTTAGAAAAGAATTGGTACTTATTTAAGGCAGGACCAAATCCTGTTAAATCCAAATCCCAAATCCATGTTAAGATGTGATTATTACTGCTTATGTATAAGACCTTATATATAAGACATGTATATGAACTGGTCTTATACATAAGTAGTAATAATCACATTTTAACATGATTTAAATTTTCTATTGTTTGTTACATTATAAAATGTTAAAAGTAAACTTTCTAAGTGAGCAGAAAATGCACTAGGGTCAATTATTTATCTGCATTTTATTAAAAATTATATTTCAAGATGATATGCTTTTAGAATATTCACTGATATTTAAAATACAATACAGCTTCATTTTTAATTTTCAGTGAAAACAAAGCAATGCTTTTGAGTTCCTGATTTTAGGATCCCTGCAATGAATCTGCTCATTGCCAGATATGTTTCTTTTAATTTACTCATATAATAACTGCTTATTCTTTCAAGATCAGTTAAAAATTAATTCTTATTTTAATAGTGAGGATACTGCTTTCTTGCAATTTGACAATCTTAAGATATTTTGCTTTTATTGGTGCATTATACTCCTGTAAATTGTACCTTTTTAATAGCATGATAATCAGTGATTTTTTTCTGTGATTTAAAAAATATGTAGGGCTGAAAACTTCAAAACAAATGAAGGGATGAATCTACAATGTAAATGTTGAACTGTATTTAAAATTGAAGCACTCCAATTCATAGCTTTTGTCATAAATTACCAACAAATTTTACCATCTTTTCAACTTGTTAGCAACTCTTGACACTCAATACTCCTTGCTAACTCTTGCACCATTACTAAGCAGTTCTTTTATCTCTCACAAAGACAAGGGAAACAAATAGTAATGGGAAACAACAGGTTTTTTTCACCTTCACCAATGAAAATAGTTTAACTGAATCCAATGGAATATTTTAATTTTTGTCTAGAGTAATATTCAAAACATATTATGTCAATTGAGATACAGAGGCAGTATTCTAATTTTTTCATAAAATTAAATTCCAGGATATATTATGCTACTGGATAGGTCAAATATTAATTGTGCAAGTATGTTGCTTATCAGTGTATTAAACACATGAATAAAAAGTGGTCTTCTTGGCTTGGTTTTTATCTCCTAAAAATTTAGGTAAAATATCTGTTAGGCAGTAAAATATTTTAAACATTAAGAGTGGCTTTTCAATGTCGTCCTTCTCCAGTAAGAAAGTTAAAGAACTGATTCTCTACAATCTGCAATCCTGCTGTGGAATTAGCAAGATGAGAAGGCACTAGAGATTTAGCCTAGTGGTAGAGCACTTGTATAGGATGTGTTAAGGTCTGGGTTCAATTCTAGCACCACAAAAAATGACAAAAAAAAAAAAAAAAAAAGATGACACTGTTTATTACCAGGCCTTAACGAAGCTGTTATTATAGTTGTGATGTAACAGACAGAAACATTAAAGGAAAGTCATATACATTCATTTTCCTGACATAAATGGTGAAGGCAATAAATATTACAATTATTAGAAAGGAAGGAAATACTGGAAGTGCTTTAAAATACACCAGGGTTAAAACTAAAGACACTTGGATCCACAGGGAGCACATTAAAATACCTCTGAAGATGAGACTAGATTTCTCTTTTTAGACGTATTTGACTAATGAAAGCTTTGAAAGATGATGGGAATGTATATTAGAATTTCTGGTGGGAACAGTTTTAAATGTATCGTGTTTAATATCTTTTAATCACATGTTAGCTGAAGTAGTAAACAGAATAGTTACCTTTAAAGTTAGGTCTGATTCTTGCATCATACCCGGATGTTCTCCCCATTAGTTTATCCAGAAAGTCTGAAGGGGACATCGGAGTACTTCGGGGTCTCGCACTGTTTGTTTCTTTTGTGGCAACCAAACTACAAATGAGAAGAAAATGACAGGCTTTACACACAACAGTCTAATAACTGCTTCCTGCAAAGATAAAATGAAAATGCTAAGTCAAAATGCCTTTCACAATGAAGAGAACTTCAAACACTATGCCGTTAACTTTATAATAATGAGGCAGATGCTTATGTGTTTACAGTCAGAATTTATAAAGTTTCACATCCATTCAGCTAATTCTCTGAGGTGTCATTGTTATGTATTAATCCTAGAAACAAGGTCTATTTCAAAGTTAGCGGGCTTTGATCATCTGTATTTACTCAGATTTTATATCTGTTTAAAGATTTTAAAATATCCTTAGGGTTTGAAGCATAAGAAAATATGAAAATCAACTATAAAATACACTTGTTGCTTTTTGAGAAAGGGGAAAATCGCTTTTTAGGTTTTGTGAATGTTTCTCTGCACTAGTAAAATGTGTATGCAAGGGATTGAGTGGCGAATACTGTTTTCTTCAAAGTGCCTTTAAGTTAGTTCTGTTTTCACTGATGTTCCCTTTACCTACAGTATATTTTGTTAAGGTCTAAACTTTGTGGGACAAAAGTGAGAAATTAAGACATCATGCTTGAGCACCTGGCTCTGATGTGATGGAACCTGTGTTCCAGCAGGTAAAGTGTGCCTGTGTTCTGTGCATCGCAGTCTCCCTTTCCACGCAGCTGTTCCTCCTAGAAACCCAAGGTGGGACTGCACTGCTCTCCAGCTTCTCCTTTACCTGAGTTGGAGCACAAAAAGCCCGGGCCCACTAGCCAAGATCTAATGAGTGCTTCCCTACACAGAGCCGTGCTTAGGAATACAAACCTGTCGGTGAGTACACATGGTTTGAGCCTCGTATGTTTAAGTCGGTGTTACTTCCTGGAGCCCATCACTGTCACCCTCTCCCAGCTGTGTCACTCAGCTTGCTGTGTTGCTAAACCCTAAATATTTTCGTCACCACCAGAACACAGCACCATCAAATTACTAAACTTCTTACATTTGTCCTGCCAGAATTTTAGAGGTAAAAATGGACCATCAATCACCAACATTAATTTGTGTACCATACAAATATATACAATATAATTGCAAAATCCAGTCTCAGTGGTAATATGAGCATCATATTTCTGAAAGCACAGTAGCACCGAAAAAGAACCGATCACCTAGTGGTTCAGTCGAGTTCTGCGTATCATAAGACATGTATCTCTGCAATGGCTCTCATTCTGTTTTTCTTGCTTTTTCCTCAAACCAAAGCTTCTCCTCTGTTTTTTTTTTTGTTGTTGTTGTTGTTGCTGTTGATTCCATATTATTTTATAATTTTCTTTAAATTTTACGGCTTTCTATTTCTGACTATTACTGACTGTTTAGCCCAAATCCAAGTCATTGTGATTTCTTAGAAGTTTTTTCTAATACAAGGTATTCCAGTAACAAAGAAAAGAAAACAGAAAAATATCCCTACCATCTCCATGTCTCTGGTTTCCTGCCTGATTTTAAGTAACTCTCTTTTACCTTTAGTATAAAGGCATTGTTCTAGCCTTCTAAACCATTTTTAAATAGTTTCTTTGTGAAATCTGTCCTTTCAGTTATGAGAAGATAAGCTTCTATATTTCCTTCAAAGGAACGTACCAATTTACCTATAATGCTCTGCCTCACCCATTTAAAATAATACGTGACTAGGCCCACTGAGCTGAAATCCTCACGTTGCAGGCTGGATGCAGGAGTTGTCCAGGTCAGCCCTTTCTGCAGCCAGAAGTATCTTTGTAAGGGGCAGGCAGTGTTGTCCCGACAGACAGGAAAGGGAAGGCAGTGTGACAGTGGAGGCAGAAGGTACAGTGACCGACCATAGAAATGGCTGCAGCCTTCAGAAGCTAGAAGAGAAAAGGAACAAGTTCTCCCTTGGAGACTTTAGAGTAAAGAATTACATCTTGTTTTTGAGCCTGGAGAATTGATTTTGAGTCCTACTTTCCTCCCTTCCAAACTATGAGAGAATAAATTATGTTGTTTGTGGGAACACTTTTATAGAATTCATAGGAATGAAATGCTAGCTTTCTACTGAGCTTTCACTTTACATTACTCTGCATTTCAACCTCAGAATTACTTTTCCATTTGTATCATAATTTTTATCTTTGTTGATATTTTCTCTTTGGTGAGATTTTGTTATACTTCCCATTCAGTTCTCTGGATGCAGGTTCCTTTCCATAGTTACTTAAATATGTTTTGAATCCACTCATTTACTTGCAAATCCAATTTCTTTGCTTCCTCAGGTCAGTTTCTATTGGCTGCGTTTCTTTCTGTGCCTGGGATATGCATTTTTGTTTCTTCATGCATCTCATAACTTTTATTAAGAACTAGACATTTTCAATCATATAATGTGACAACTCTGGAAATTATATCCCCACTATTCCTAAAGTTTTTGATGTTTTATTTTATAAATTGATTTTCTGAACCAATTTTGTGAGGTCTACATTGACTTATATGGGCAGTCATAGAAATATTTTACTGCTTACAATACACATTACCCAATAACTGAAATTTTCTTTCTTAATGTTTATGCTGGCAATCCTCCTGGTACTGCAGCAGGCTCTGTGTTCACAGTGTTATGCTTTCAACACAGAATCAGGCACTTGACAACTTTGCTTTAGCCTTTACTTCCACTTGCACAGGGCTAAAGGCCAGAGTTGAGAGGGCCTTCTTAGGTTTTACAGAGTCTGCAGTTATCCTGATGCATGCATTTCTTAGATATGTCACATCAAACTGCCAACAACAGTGTGGCTTAATAACAAGCAATTAATTTTGTCTTGTTTCTGGAGACTGTAAGTCCAAGACTGACTTGTCGGAAGAATTGGGGCCCTGCAATGACCTCCTTCCTTGGTTTATAGAAGTCCATGTTCTTTTTGTTTCCTCACATGATCTTTCCTCTCTGTGTTTATCCTCAAATCTCCTACTTGTAAAGTCATCACTTATGCTGAATTGAAGACCACCTATGTGACCTGTACGCTGTTTACCTTAACTCTAACTAAAAACACACATCGAGGTGCTAAGTTTCAGGACTTCCACATACGAACTGTGGGCACGCAAGGCAGCTCATAGCACTGAACATGCTCACAACCGTACACATCTATCTGGCTTTCTAGATACCTAGGAATATGTGGAGCTTTGCAAATCCCATTAAGATAGAGTTCCATTGATTTTCCTTTCAGTGGTTTTGGTTAGTCTATGTTAGTTTTCACTGCTATGCACTACCTGAGGCAACTGTTAAGAAATTTTTTCTCAGTGTGCTTCCTCCAAGGGAAAAAAAAAAGGATTTTTTTACAGTAAATAAGCTCTGTGTTAGACTTGGCAGAAAAAAGCATGCTGGTGAGTTCTTCCAGAGAAGGTCCAAGCAGAACACACAACGACAGTTCTCTAAGGGTGAAACCTGTGAAAATCCAAGCTCCGTTCTTCTGGGGGCAGCCAGGCTGCTGCTTTCTCCTGCAGTGGGTCACTGCTGGACTGCAAAGTAACCACGAGCTGGAGCGGGGAGGAAGGCAGAGTAATTACACTGCCCTGACTCCAGTACTCCCACTGAGTCAGATGCTTTTCTTTTATTGGTGTTTGTTGTAATTGCTGTTGTTTTGTTTTTTGCTTTTTGTTTTGAGGATAAGGTCTTACTGTGTAGCACAAGCGGGCATTGAACTCACAGCTTTCCTTTTGCCTCAGCCTCCAGAGTGAGGCTGGGATTACAGGGAGGCACCACCATGGCTGGCTCTGTTTTTCTTTATTGAACCGCTCATGGATTACGGCAAGGCTAAAGTTAATTGCCAGAGTTCTAAAAATGTTGATGTTTCTCAACTTTTCCCCATTTTTGAAGTGCATTTATGGAGAAAGAAAATTTACGAGGTCTGATCCTCACTACTTTGCTGGTATTGTCCCCCAGCATTGTCTTCTTAGACTTTTTTATATTTGTTTTATTACACTTTTGCTCTAAAGAAACATTCCCCTTACAGTAAATGATGCCATTTACTTCCATGGTACAGTTACCACTCATAATAGTATTTTTTAGGTCTCTTGGTTACTTTTCTCTTGTTACTGAGACAAAATACCTGATGCCCAAAGTGAAGGAGGGAAAGGTTTATTTAGCTTACAGTTTGAGGAGGTTTCAGTCCATACTGGGCTGGTTCCAAGGCAGAGTGGCACATGGCAGAGGGCAAGCATTCATGGCAGTGGAGCACAGCAAAAACATCAAGCACAAAATGAAGGAATGGCGGCAAGCAGCCTCTTCTCTCCCTTACACTGTATGCAAACTACCCGCCTGTGGGTGGGTGTAGCACTCAAACCCATAATCCCAGCATTGACTGTGGATCGATCATAAACTCTAAAAGCCAGCCCCATGACTGCATGAAGCTTTGGGGGGACATCCAGATACAAACCATAACAGTAGGTTTTTTTAGACTATAACTTTTTCATAAGAAATGTCAAGATTGGACTATAAAAGAAAGGATACAGAAACTGCTTTTATAGTAACCAAAGAATGAATATTCAAAGTTTATTAATTGAATGAATATCAGTTGATACTCAATGTGATTATTATTCTGTTGGCAAATAAAGCAATAATTTTCTTTCTTAAGGTATAAAAAGAATATTTATCTAAATATACTAAGGTTGCTAATTCATTCCAAATTTTCACTGCTCATTTTTTTTTCACATATAATGGGTTGTATAGCATATTTTAAAAAATGAACTAAGAAGTAAATAGAACTGAAAGTTTGACTTGCTTATATGATATTGACAACATAAAAGTAATTTTAATTTTAGGAAGATAATACTGAATTTTAGTAATAATCCTTTATATTCATAAATTGTTATGTTCCAAGAAATATTTTGTCTTTTCCTAATAGTTTTTCTTGGCTCATTTCTAAAACAATTTATTTTTGTTATCATTTAATATCAAGTTAGGATGGAATATGGAAACCAAAAAAAAATCACATCTTTTCATCTCATGCTAATAAATCATATATACACTGCAGGGAGCTATGATCACAGTTTGATGTTTGAATCAATATAAGAAATAAAATATTGAAAGTTTTCAGTGGTAGCTATAGTAGTAGCTATGAACTGTAGCTTGTTTTGTGTATTTTTTTCTTTATGCTCTAAATTCAAGCAGAGGTAGAGATGGGGATGATGATAGTGTGCGATACTTGTGTTTTCTTCAGGATGTGTTCATGTGGCTGAAAAACACCTGACATTCTGGAGATCTGATTTTAAAATATGGTTAAATAATCAAGATATGAAAAATATTGTTTGTTTAATGTAATATACTTCTGCTGATGATGACTATTTCTGTACTTTTGGACATCATGATGGGAAAGTAGCAATTATGTATTATGCTCTGCGTGCTGTACTCCATGCACACCAAACATCTGAATAGAGGCAAGGCATTCCACTACCAGCCCTTCAGACCATTGGTGAGCCTCTGCCACCAAACACAGACCCAAGTTCTTGGTGGAATACTTCAAACCCTATTAACAAGCACTGTTTACTCGCATCATTTATTCTCTTTTACAAATTAAATAATAAAACAGTATTATTGTTGTTTAGTCATTTAAATATGACTGATAATTCTTCATCATTTCCAGGTGATTCATTCATTGTTATTAATATTTTAGTCATATTTATTTTCATATGTTTAAAAATAGTGTTTGGGCTGCTGCTGTAACTGCAGTCCTCAAATTCGGTCTGACATCAATCTCAATAAATTCTCTTTGAAATATGCGCTCATCTCCAAAGTTATTTGCTTCCAAATATATTATGCAAAGATCGTACATTGATTCTCTAGGGATGGGACTATATAAAAATCCATTTTATAAAGGGCAAGAATGGGCTGGAGGTACAGCTCAGTGGGCTAAGTGCTTGCCGCTAAGCACTAGGGCCCTGAGTTCGATCCCCGGTCCCGGAAAAAAAAAAAAAAAAAAAAAAGGGCAAGAATGTTATGAGTAAAACCTCATGCATTTATTTATTTAACAATGATTACTGATGCTTATCAAAGATTTTTCCTCATTCCTGGAAGAGTTTAAAGTAGAAAGAGATTACACACACACACACATATATTTAAAATTTATACATATACATATATAATTCTAGAAAGGTATGTATACACACAGGTAGTTAATCATTTTCCTAACCAACATACTCATGAAATAATTCCTATGCAGATATAAATTTTCATGGCTGTGTAACTAATAATTAAAATAATTTGAAGGAATGAAAACACCATCTTTTAGTTTATCATAGCCTACTGTAAAGCACAGATGATATAACTATGGTAAAAAATCTTAGAAGGGTAAGCCATTTTATTGCATAGAAGTAAATATATTAAAATTATCTCTACAAGTTGTTATATGTTTTATAATTAAACATTACCTCATTTATGTAAAGTGAAGCATTAAATATTTTTATCATAAATGCAAGTTGAACAAGAAATTATGGTTTTTTTGAGTTGGCACAAAAAATTGATAACTTCTTCCAACTACTACTCTTGTGGTATATTTTTTGTAAAAGTTTTTTTTTTCCCAAAAAGTAAATGAAACAAAAAAAAACCCTCTTTCTTCCTTATAAAGCAATATATGAACCTCTAGTACATGAATATTAGCAGACTGCCATAAGCGAAGATTTGTAATCATGTAAGGGATCTCACAGTAGTAATAAATGCATTGTATGAGGCTCCAGATAGCCAACTGGGAATCTTTCTATAAACCTGCAGAGCCAACATCACCTTCACATACATATTCAAAAGCCATTTTATTGAATATTCAAAACTTAGGGTAAGAGGAAACCTTGGTGGAAAGAAACTAAAGATTAATTTAGGATGAGAAATCCTATAATCATGGACTGTTTTCTTACCTACACCTTTCACTTTTAATAAATCTGGCATATTTGTAGCAAGCTACTAATGATTGTTATAAAATTATCCATGATGAGCACTTTGAAACAAGCAGCCTTGACTCTTAAAACAGTCTTTTGTTTAATCTGTGTTAATTAGCTTTCCTCCCACACTTAGCTCTTCTCTTCTATACTATGATAACTATTGCATTTACAATTAATTTGTCTTGGAAAATATGTGTGGGCTCAAACACATTCTCATCAGTTTTTTTCATTTAAATATATTATGTTATCATATAAAGATGTGCTACTTGAAAGTTCACAAACTAATATCTTAAAGACTGACAGAATCAATTAACTTAAGTATTGGAACAGAATATCCAAATTTATTAAAAGTATTCAATAAGAGATCAAATGAATTTATTTCTGGAAGACAGAAACAACTACTAAATTTAGATGCTTTTGTTTGACTTTTAGTATTTTTCAATAGCTGTTTGTCTCTGCTAAGTATGCCCTAAAGATATGAGCGAAAACATGAAATCATAGGTGGGAGAAATGATCTGGGGTTGAGGCAAATCTTGGCTGCAAACCTCTGTACATCCACTTGCAAGAGTTGGAGTGCCATTGGGCAAAAGGTCATCTGTGGGGACAAGTCAGTGCAGAGACTCCTGATGCAGAGGTCTGGAGTGTGGTAGAGGGTTTAGCATATATTCTAGAGCTCTGTGAACCAGTCCTTCAGGGTGGTAGCTCCTTGTGAAAAAATTCAATTTATTTTTATTTTAGACTTGCTGAGTTGTAGTAACACAAGCTGCAGTTTGACAAATAAGACACAAAATGGAAGAGATGAGCATTCTACCCTCTTCGTTATGCTTCACTGTAGGCAGAATTAAAGAGAAACTGGGTCACAGGGGATAGGCAACCCGCCAAGTATTTCAAACTAAAGTATGTTATGTGGAAATGGAACCACTGCAGTGAAGACCACAGTGCATGAGGCCTTGGTTGATTGTTTGATATTAATTATTTAAAAGGAGGCCAAAGAGGAAGAATATAAAAAGGCCTATTCTAAAACACCTCTGAAGAGTCAGAAATAACTAAAAAGTAATGGACCACTAAGATCTTGATTCTTGCCCCAGTAGGAAATGTGCTGAATGAGATATGATTACTATTCTAAAGTTATCTCATTTCTGATGAGATTAAGACGGGCTGAGGAATTTTAATTTATCTAACAATAGAAATAATAGCTCCTTCCTGGTCTCTTTGGCACAGGTTTCATACACACAGTATTATTTAAGTTTCATAAAAACTTCATTAGATATTATTACCTATAAATTACAGATGGCAAGAATAAGCTATGTGAAGAATTTTGTAGATTTTTTTCAGGCAACACAGGTGTTAAAAGTACAGGCTCATAAGGTAAGAACAAGTTGTAAAAGTGTGAAAATTAGGGTGACAAAAATTTCCTTCTACGAGTCATCAAAGAGATGAATGTATATGACTTAAAAATCTTAGAGAGGACTTCCAGGAAGATGGCGACCAGGTGAGCAGCAAAAAAGATCCTCCCTGATAGAGAGCTCCAGCTCGAGACAGGCTTGGCACGCACAAGTGACGGGTCTGCGGTGGCAAAGTTCAAAGTGAATGTGTTGCTCTGCACTGCCCGGGCTGCTGCGGGATGGCCCAAAATGCCACGGCAAGGCGTGGGCGGGCCCGTAGCACTGGGCACCCTAGGCGCTCGGCACGGCGCACGGGTGGCAGCTTGGCCAGATCCGCGCACCCCGAGGGCGCCCACGGCGGGACAGACCCTCCTGCCTCCCAAACCTGCGCAGCTCGCCGGCAGCTGTGGCCAGAAATTGGGTTTTTGGCGGCTGCAGCAGGGGGCAGACTCGGAACCCGCACTCCTCAGGCAGGCTGCCTTAATCCGGCCTGCGGACCAGGGTCCTGCTCTGGTCCCCATCCCCGCTGCTGGTGCCCTCCTCTGCCTGCAGCCCACGGGCACTGCGGCGGCTGTGATCAGCGACCCCTGCAAGAGCACTGAGGAGACAGAGAAGCTCCGGGGGGCAGCGGATCACAGGCAAAGCACAAAATACTAGCACTTTGGGACCTTCCTGCCTGCACAGATTCTGGGATGGGTGAGCCGATTGTGTGCCAAGACCGACCAGATCACTGAGTGGGGGAGGAGCTCAGTCCTCATGCCTGCAGGGACCCTGGGCAGGCCAGGGAGCTGTTTACATGCCCCGTCCAGGTCTCTGGGTAGGGAGTAGCTCAGCCCACAAAGCAGCATCTCAGCAGCCTTGTGAGTGGAACTCTTAGAAGAAAGATTAAGGGACATTCCCCTGAAGACAAGGAGCCATTGGAGAAGCCTTTGCAATGGACCTTTGCCTGGTGAACTGCCTGGGTAATTTATAGCTCAATATTTTGAATCTGATATCCAAAAATGGGAAGAGAGAAGAACAGAACGCAGTCTAAGAACTCCACCCCACTCAGAACAAGTCCTGGATGCGAGGATATAGGGGAACTAGGAAACCACATACCTGCAAGTTCTGAAGCGATTGAATCCAAAATAAAGAAACAACTCCATCAGGCCACAGAAGAGATTAAAGCAGAAATAAGCCACATACCTGCAATTTATGAAACAATTACGTCCAAAGTAACAAAACAACTCCATCAGGCCATAGAACAGATTAAAGCAGAAATTAGTCATATACCTGCAATCTCATAAACGATCACATCCAAAGTAAAGAAACAACTCCATCAGCCCACAAAAGAGATTAAAGTAGAAATATTCTCTCAGACAAAAAATGAACTGAAAACCATAATGGAAGAAATGTTCTGCACACACAGAGAAGAAATAGATAAAAGAATAGAAGAAAATAGGAAACAAATGGAAACATTACAATAGCAATTTAGGAATGAATTACCACAAATGAAACAGATCCAAAGACATTGCCAGGAACTGAAAACTTCCACTGAAAGCTGGCAAAACCGCTTAAATGAAGCCGAAGATAGAATTTCACATCGTGAAGACAGCATGGCAGCTAATGAGCGTGAAAGGAAGGATCTAATAAAGTCATCAAGGATCCAAGAAAAATCAGTCCAAAAGCTGCAAGATGAGGAAAAAGAAATAATATTCCAGTTATAGGAGTTAGTGAAACAGCAGGAGACAACACAAATGATATAAAAAGAATATTTGCTGAATTAATAGCAGAAAATTACCCAAACATGGAAAAGATACTGAAGTACAGTTAATAGAGGCATATAGAACCCCAACAAGCCGTAACCCAAACAAAACCACACACAGACATATAATAGTCAAGATCCCAGACATCCAGCAAAAGGACACAATATTAAGAGCTGCTAGAGAAAAGAAAGATCATCTATAAAGCAAAGCCCATCATAATAACAGCAGACTTCTCAACGGAAACCATGAAATCAAGAAGAGCTTGGAGTGAGGTATTACAGATTCTGAGACAAAACAGCTTCCAACGCAGACTGATGTACCCTGCAAAACTATCCTTCAGATTCAATGGAGAAATAAAATATTTCCACAACAAAGAACAACTGAAGAACTTCATGAGTGCCAAACCAGCATTGCAAAAAGCACTAAAAGATATTCTAGACAGAGAAAAAAGTGATCACAGTCCCAAGAACAATAGAAATAAACCCTCAAACAGAACAAGTAAGTAAACAGACAGGAAAAGAAGGAAAACAACAATAAGTAAATAACATGACTAGAATAAGCCAACATATAACCACTATAACCATTAATGTAAATGGCCTCAATTCACCAGTCAAAAGGAAAAGATTGGCAGAGTGGATAAAGGAACACAATTCAATGATATGCTGTATACAGGAAACACATTTTACTCAAAAGGAAATTCACAGGTTGAAAGTTAAGGGTTGGAAAACAATTCTCCATGCAACAGGTCCCCAGAAAAAAGCAGGGGTAGCTATTATGTTTGCAGACAATGTAAACTTCAAACCAAAAACAAAACAATCAAAAGAGATAAAGAAGGCCATTACATACTAGTTAGGAGAAAGCTGCAAGAGGAAGAGGTAACCATCCTAAACATTTATGCACCAAACAATAGAGCACCAAACTTTACAAGTCAAATCTTAACAGACATGAAAAATCAAATAACTAATAACACTATTGTAATAGGGGACCTAAACACCCCTCTGATGCAAAGAGACAGGTCAACTGGACAGAAACTCAGCAAAGAAATAACAGACCTGAACCAAAAGTGTGAACAAATGGACTTAGTAGATGTATACAGAGTGTTCCACCCCACAACGTCAGAATACACATTTTTCTCAGCTGCATGTGGGTCTTTCTCTAAAATTGACCACATTCTAGCTCATAAAGCATATCTACCTCAAAGCGAAAGAATTGAAGTTATCCCATGCATATTATCGGACTACAGTGCAATGAAATTGGAAATTAATGACAAAGAGAACTCCAAACACCACATCAACGCTTGGAAATTAGACAACAACCTCCTGAATAACCAATGGGTCACACAAGAAGTTAAAGAAGAAATTTAAAAATACCTACAAATAAATGAAAGTGCAAGCACAACCTACCGGAATCTGTGGGATGCAATGAAAACAGTCCTCAGAGGAAAATTTATACCAATGAACTCATATACAAAGAAAACAGAAAGAGAGCAAATAAATAGGCTAATGCTACACCTCAAACTATTAGAAAAAGAGCAACAAGCCAAACCAAAAGCCCAAAGAAGGGAGGAGATTATAAAACTCAGGGCAGAAATTAATGCAATTGAGATCAAGAAAACTCTACAAAAAATAAGTGAATCAAAGAGTTGGTTCTTTCAAAGAATAAATAAAATTGATAAACCCCTAGCCAACCTTATCAAAAAAAGAAGGGAAAGAACTCAGTTTCATGCAATAAGGAATGAAAAGGATGAAATCACTATAGATCCCACAGAAATCCAAAAGATCATTAATACCTACTTTGAAAATCTTTAGTCCCATAGGATAGAAAATTCAGAAGAAATGGACAGATTCCTAGAAAGGTACAAATTACCAAAATTGAATCAGGAAGACTCAAAAATTCTGAACAACCCAATATCAATTAATGAGATTGAAAATGTCATTAAAAACCTACCAACAAAGAAAAGCCCAGGCCCTGATGGATTCACAGCAGAATTCTATAAAACGTTTAGAGAAGATTTAATGCAAACACTCCTCAAACTCTTCAACGAAATTGAAAAGGAAGCAACTCTCCCTAACACATTTCTGGAGGCAAGTATTATACCTATACCAAAACCAGAGAGGGACCCAACCAAGAAAGAGAACTATAGGCCAATCTCTCTAATGAACATAGATGCAAAGATACTCAACAAAATACTAGCAAATAGATTACAGCGAATCATAAGGAAAATTATACACCACGATCAGGGAGGATACATTCCAGGAATGGAGGGATGGTTCAATATTCACAAATCAATTAATGTAATACATCACATGAATGCAGCCAAAGACAAAAACCACATGATCATCTCAATAGATGCAGAAAAGGCTTTCGATAAAGTCCAACATGAATTCATGTTAAAAAACCTTAGAAAAAATAGAAATAGATGGCCTCCACCTCAATCTGATCAAAGCCATCTATGACAAACCAACAGCCAACATCATACTAAACAGACAAAACTGAAAACTTTCACTTTAAAGTCAGGAACAAGACAAGGATGTCCATTGTCACCACTCCTATTCAACATAGTTCTAGAAGCATTAGCCAGAGCAATTAGAAAAGAGAGAGAAATAAAAGGAATAAGGATAGGAAAGGAAGAAGTCAAACTATCACTATTTGCAGATGACATGATACTATACATGGAGCACCCCAAAAACTCCACAAGGAAACTCCTGGAATTAATTGACAAATTCAGCAGCGTAGCTGGATACAAAGTCAGCACCCAAAAATCAATACCATTCCTATACATGAACAATAAACAGACTGAGAGAAATTGAGGAAACCATACCTTTTACAATAGCAACCAAGAAATTGAAATACTGAGGAATCAGTCTAACAGAGAATGTGAAAGATTTATTCAGTGAAAACTACAGTACTCTGAAAAAAGAGATTGAAGAGGATTTCAATAAATGGAAAAACATACCCTGCTCATGGTTAAGAAGAACTAACATTGTGAAAATGGCCATATTACCAAAACTGTTGTATAGATTCAATGCAATTCCCATTAAGCTACCATTAGCATACCTCACAGATCTAGAGAAAATATGCCTTAAATTCATCTGGAACCAGAAGAGACCCAGAGTAGCAAAAGCAATCCTGGGCAATAAGCGCAAGTCAGGTGGAATCACAATCCCTGACCTGAAATAATACTACAAAGCTACTATAATAAAAACAACCTCGTACTGGCTAAAAAGCAGACCTGAGGATCAATGGAACAGACTGGAAGATGCAACCATAACGAAAAACCCACTCAGCTACCTAATAATTGACAAAGGGGCCAACCAAACTCAGTGTAAAAAACATGGCCTGTTTAATAAATGGTGCTGGAAAAACTGGCTTGCCTCTTGCCAAAAACTGAAAATAGACCCAAGTCTATCAACATACACCAAACTCAGGTCAAAATGGATCACAGACCTCAATATTAAAACAGAAAGTCTAAATCTATTGGAAGAGAAAGTAGGTAAAAATCTTGAAGACATAGGAGTAGGCAGAGAGTTCATGAACAAAAATGAAACTGCAAGGGAAACACTTCAAAGAATCAATAACTGGGACCTCATCCTACTGAAAAGTTTTTGTACATCTAAAGAAATCACCAGTAAAGTGAAAATAAAACCCACAAATTGGGAAAAAAAATCCTAGCTGGCTGTCCCTCAGACAAAGGTCTTCTATCTAGAACATACAAAGAATTAAAAAACATGTACCTGTCCAAATTCAAAGACCCAATCCAGAAATGGGCATCC